>CAUYSK010099821.1:0-17326 GCA_963575035.1 Avahi laniger
GAGATTGATAGCAGTCAGACATGCAATCAATCAGATCTCAAAACTCAGACATGTTTGTCTCCTCCTTCTCTCCAACACTCATGTTCAGAAATGTAGAGTCCTCTCTATCTTGTCTTTTTTTTTTTTTTTTTTTTTTTGAGACAGAGTCTCACTTTGTTGCCCTGGCTAGAGTGAGTGCCGTGGTGTCAGCCTAGCTCACAGCAACTTCGGACTCCTGGGCTCAAGCAATCCTACTGCCTCAGCCACCCAAGTAGCTGGGACTTCAGACATGCGCCACCATGCCTGGCTAATTTTTTCTATATATTTTTAGCTGTCCAATTAATTTCTTTCTATTTTTGGTAGAGATGGGGTCTCGCTCTTGCTCAGGCTAGTCTCGAACTCCTGAGCTCAAGCAATCCGCCCGCCTCGGCCTCCCAGAGTGCTAGGATTACAGGCGTGAGCCACCGTGCCCGGCCAATGCCATTGATTTTTATATCCTACTTCTCTCCTGGATTCAGTTTTTTCTAACTGAAGCAGTTCTTTGAGTAATTCTATCCTTGAAGATCTGTGAGTAGTAGAATGTTTGCCTTATCTAAATCTTTATCTCACCCTCACTGGGTTATAGTTGTCTTCCATTAGCATTTTGATTATGTGATTCCAGCTTTTTCTGATATTCCGATACTCTCATTACGATTCTCTCATAGGCAATCTCTTTTTTACCCCCTCTTGTTGCTGCAGAGATTTTCACCTTGTCTTTGGTATTCCGCGGTTTTATTCTGCTTCTAGGTTTGGATTTTGTTGTTGTTTTAATATATCTTGCTTGAGGCTCTGCTCTTCTTTAAGGACTCATCCATTCATTGTCTTTATTTAGTCTAGAAAAGTTCTCAGCCTTTCTCTCTTCAAGTTTTACTTGATTCTCTTTATTCTCTTCTGCCAGTATTCCTAATAGACATGTTGAACCTTCTGATTTTATCTGTGACCTCTTAATTTCTCATTGCATTTCTATTTTTCTGTGTTGCCTTCTGAGTCTTTTCTCAAATCTGTTTTGTAGTTTTAGCTTCTTTGTCAGTTTGGTCAATTTTTGTTTGTTCCTTTGTCTTTCTAATTTCTAATGTTAATGACAGTATTTTATAATTCTAGAAATTAATAGTGGTGGTTTTTTAATTTGTTGTTTTTCCCATAGCGACATGTCCTTTCATATTACATGTATTTCTAATTTTATCTCTAAAAATTTCAACCATACCAATTTAAATCCCTTTTCAGAACATTCTTATATCTCAAGTTGTTGTGGAGCTAATTCTTTTGTTTTGTCTGCTAAATGTCTCTGACAGTGGATTATAACTTTACTGAGAGCTCTTCAGTGGAGCTTGTGTTTTTATTTGCTTCCTGGATTGTGGAGGTGTCCTTACAGAACAGTTTTGTGTTTGTTCCTGTTGAGGCTGTAAAGGTTTCTCTGCTCCTAGGCTAATAGTTTTAAATCTGGATTTTATATCTAGATGTGTCACAAGCTAGAGATTTTTAGTTCTCATGTTTCCCACCCAGAGCAATAGGCAGAAAGTGGCCTCCTTACTGCCTGCCTGAGCCCAAGGGCAGTTTCTCCCCTTCCGCTTTCCCTGGGGGTCTGGCCCAGGATAAGGCCTTACCCCCTTGACTTGGGAGTCCAGAGCCACACATCCTGCCCTCCTCACCCTCTGGGTTTGTGTGCTACCTGGCCTCCAGCTCTACCCTTGACCTTACCCACCCGGCATCACTGGCATGTGCCTGTTGTATCGGTTTTCATTTTTCTTTTGGTTTCTAGCACAGCTGGGGGTTTTATTCTTTCAAACTCTTGCTGTATGTTATTTTATTCTGTATCTTTATGGGTTGGAGGGATGGTTCCATCAATTTAGTTTGCCAGGTACCACAAGTATCCCATGCTCTTTCTAATCGAAAACATATCAATACTCAACCAATTGTATTATCTAGCAAAATAGTTGGTATTATAATGGCAAACACATATAGCTTTTTTTGTGTGCATTGGTCTGTGCACTTTATATATATAAACAGTTCCTAACTTATGGAGGTTCAACTTAGTATTTTTCAACTTTGCGATGGTGCAAAAGTGATACTTTCAGTTTATGATGGATTTATTGGGACATAGCTCCATCATAAGCTGAGCATCTGTGTTAACTTAATTGTGCCTTACAACAGCTCTATGCAGTATGTAAATGTTATGTCCATTTTATGTAACTTGCCTAGAGTCACACAGCTAGTAAAAACCAGTGTCAGCGTTTGGTCCTATTTGAACCAATGAAGAGTCTGGAATGAATCAAGAATTCTGCGTTTACCCCTGACATTCAATATATGAACTGGAGAAGTTTGCAGGTTCATAACCAGATCTACAGTGTGAGGTAGAATTTGTTGAGGACAATCACATTCACTTGGCTACAGTAGTTGAGGTGTTGTTCAAATCTTCATTGTCTTGTATTCAGAAGTTCAAGGGTAGGGTGAGATTGATGTAGGGTAGAGGTTTCCAACCCGTAACAAGGAAATCCCCCTTTTTTTCCCCCTGTCATTTTTTTCTTCTCTTTTCTTGTCCTCAGTTCTTTCTGTTGTCTTCATCTCAAAAAATGCATCATCAGTTCTCACAGTCACCCAAGACCAAGCCTTGCAGTCATTTTAACTCCTTTCTCCGTGCGCGTATTTTGTCGGTGCCTTGTTCCCCTTCCTGCGTCCCCCTTTGTGTCCTCCACTTGCCTCCGTGGAATATTGCTCAGCGTGGTTGGAGGGATGCCTCTGAAACACAAGTCAGATCTTGCCACAGCCTTGCCACAAGTGTTCATTGCCGTAGGGTTTAACCTAAACTCTGAGTTGACTGCCTTTATGACCTGTGTCTACTCAGTTTTGCTGCCTCATCTCTGGCCTCTTCCTGCCTCTACTCTCTGTTAAGCAGCAGTGAACTTTTCTTGTCCTTTAGAGTCTTAGCATATGTTGTTCCTGAAGTGTGAAACAGTAACTTTTCCTCATCTTTTACAGGTAGGTTCCAGAAACTTCTCCTTGACTTCTCTAAGACGAGCCTAAGGGTTCTTAACTAAATGTTTCCAAATCACCCTGCACGTCCGTGTCATAGCACCAGCTACTCATTGATGTAGCTCCTCTTCCCGTCTCTCCCTCTAGGCAGACTCAGCATCCTCCGGTGTTCGAAGGGACAGGAAGAGCACGCAAAGGGATCAGCCACGGCACATGCTCCTCCTCAGGCCTGTTGTGCAGGGCACTGGAGAGGGAGCGTCTGTCCTAGGTCCAAGCTTGCTTTCAGGCAGCAAGGGTGGGGAGTCCAGTAGGTGAGACAATGTGGCTATAGAGCTAAGTGATTCATTGCTCATTTTTACTTCTGCCAAAGTCTGTAGAAGACAGGCAAGCGTCATGCCCTGAAGTTCTCTCAAGCATGCAGACTAAGCTAACTTTTTAATACAGCATCAAATTCTTCATCTTATCCTTCATGGCACAAACCTTCCCAGGACTCCTCTTCTGACCTTCCTATAGGTGGTGCTCCCGAGATAATGTGTGGCTCTACCCTAATTACTGTTTACTTCATGCGACTGTTTTTCTCATAAGGTTATTACCGTAAGTGAGGACAATTGGACAATTCAAACCAAGAGTGATGCAAGCCCAGTGATAGCCTTTCATGGAGATTTTACTCAATTTGATTAAAATTAATTTTCCTTATTGCTTCACTTCACTCTCATTTGCAAAACAAAAAACATCTTCCATAGTTCTGCTGACTGCTTTCTTGTTTTGCTTGACCCCAGAAGGTCTCCTTGATTGGTATTCTCTTTTCTAAAATTTTTAACCATATTCATTTTATTTTTTCCAACCGACCATGTGCTTCTCCCTCCTCTTCTAACGTCTCCCTCTGGGCCAGGTGCAGTGGCTCAATCCTATAATCGTACAACTTTGGGAGGCTGAGGTGGAAGGATCACTGGAGGCCAGGGGTTCAGGACCGGCCTGGGCAACATAGTGAGGCCCTGTCTCAACAAAAAATTTAAAAAATAAGCCAGGTGTGGTGGTGTGTGCCTGTAGTACCAGCCACTTGGGAGGCTGAGGCAGGAGGGTCCAAGCCCAGGAGCTCAGGCTGCAGTGAGCTGTGATTGACCGCCGCACTCTAGTCCGGGCGACAGAGCCAGACCCATCTCTAAAAAAAATTTTAAAAAATGAAGTCTCCCTGTGGTTAGTACTATTCATTCAATAGTAATTGTTTTGTTTGCTATTTTTCTTGCTAGAGAGCAAGTTCTGTAAAGAAGAAGACGGTTTGACTCTTATTTACCCCCTATCTCCAGCACCCGGCACAGTGCCTGCCATGTGTTTGCCACTCCATGAATGGCAGATGAAATCCTCTCACCTGGCTAGACTTCTCATTGATCAGAATTCCAAAACTATCTTCCTCTCAGGACTAGTATTTTCAGTACTACTTGGCAACAGTAATTATAGCTATTTTAGATATGTTTATTTTATTGGGTTTCTATTTAGCAATAAAAATATTACTTGTTCTTTAAAATCCAACTCAAATCCCACCTCTTTCATCAAACTTCACTTGATTAGTCCATGGTGATAACGCTCAGAGTTCTCTGGATATTTAATATTTTTTAAAATGTGCACAACTAATTTTCTATTTATGTCTTATAACATTCCTGGTATTATCTTTCTATTCTTATTTATTTAACTCATGCTTAATACATAACACTTTGGCTATATAATTTATATCCTCCAGTGCAAGAAATGTAAATTACATAGATACAGAGATAGAATAGTCAGAGGTATTTGTTTACCAGATGATTGGATTCAAGCTAGTCATTTTAATTCAAATAAAAAATAGATAAAATCATAGTTTTATATCTTATATTGTATCACCTACAAAAGAGAAATTGCATTTCATTTACTTCCCATTTAACTTCATCACTAGACTTCTTAGCTATTTATTTTCTCTCCTGTTTGTGTTTAACTGTAAAAAAATATTTAAGGTATTGATTTGGCTTCTGTTGGAGTCTAGGAGAGAGGTCACGTCCCACAGTGATATTTAAGGAAGGGTTCATGGGGAGGATGCATTTGAAGTAGGCCTTGAAAGAAAATAAATTTTTTTGTCCAGTGGGGAACTGTCTGAATATGAATAATTGTTATTTCCAGTATTCAGGGAAGAGGGCACATCTTGAACAAAGATTTGGAAGCAATAAAGCAGAAGACTTGCTCTACATAAAAAATTATTTCCAGGAAAACAGTCTAGCTGAAACTGATTTAGTTTATGGAGCATCTGAAATGATAGGCTAGGGAGCATGGACTTCTTTTACATCACAACAGCGGAAGGGTTCGTTTGTTAGCATATAAAGGAACGAGTACTTTTCTCACTACTTTAAAACTTGCCCAATTAAAAATTATACAGTGTAATCATGAAAACAACAGATTGTGAGCTTTTTATACATGTTTCTAAAGTTAATCTTTTCCAATATGATCTTCTAGCAGCTTTCATAACCTCAAAATATTTTTAGTACAAAAAATAACTTTTTCCTCAAAATCAACAGCATCAGATTCTTATAGTAGGCCAAATAAGGTAGCCTAGTGGCCTTTTTGCGTTGATTCATGATAACTTAGTCTCTAGATATTAACTGGCTAAAACATATTTGTAGTGATTCCCAGTTGGTCACTTTTCTAGAAGCTTAGCAGTTTTCTTTTTATGTAACAATATGTAAACATCATTATATAAGAAGCATGCCAGTGTGGACTGAATGGCCCCTGATACTCCACTGCAGTGTACCATATGCCAGGGTTCACCAATTCTTACACCATGCCATTATGCAATTTATTTCAAAATCTTGTTTTAACACTAGACTGTCAGAGAAATTGGATAACTTCTGGCTCTGTTTTGGACAAAAGTATTTGACACACTGTCAATAGTGGATTCTTGTAAAAACTTGTCTTTGTTTCTTGGAATATCTTTTGAAAGCTTGCACAATCAGTTTTGTTTAAACACTTGTAAGTGTTCCTAAAAATGCATTGGGACAATTAAAGTTTGCTTTATGTTTATCAACGAGTATCTAAAATACGAAATATCTAAAACAGACAAAATTGGAGATGATAAGCATATGATGGTATTTAATAAAAGAAATGTATCTGAATAATTATGCTTTCATCTTCCTATCATGTTTGCCATGAGAGTGGAAAATTACTAGATTAACCAGAAAATATGTGGAAGACAGAGGCTGTCTGTGTTTTCTCTCTGCAGTACACAGTCCACTGTTCCGTGTGAGACATCTGTTGAGGTCCCATTTAAGTCGTATGGCACCAGCATATGGTGCTCTCTTTTGCTATTTAGCAACTAAGTAGAGAATAAATCTTCACGTCTATCAAAGATCCAAAATGGAAAATAAAGAATGTAAAGTCAAATTTATTTTAGAATGTAGTAGTTTTTTTTGTTTTTTGTTTTTTTTTGAGACAGTCTCACTGTGTTGCCCGGGCTAGAGTGCCGTGGCGTCAGCCTAGCTCACAGCAACCTCAGACTCCTGGGCTCAAGCGATCCTACTGCCTCAGCCTCCAGAGTAGCTGGGACTACAGACATGCGCCACCATGCCCGGCTAGTTTTTTTCTATATATTTTTAGTTGTCCAATTAATTTCTTTCTATTTTTAGTAGAGATGGGGTCTCGCTCTTGCTCAGGCTGGTCTAGAACTCCTGAGCTCAAACAATCCGCCCGCCTCGGCCTCCCAGAGAGTTAGAATTATAGGCGTGAGCCACCGCGCCCGGCCCAGACTGTAGTAGTTTTTAATTATTTGGGTTTATTAAGAATAGCTAACAGGAGGAAACTATATTCCATAAAATGAAAAATGTGATGAAATATCATTTGGTCTTCATGTCCTGATACAATGAAACGTTGTTCATACCTTTCTTCATTCACTCTTTTTCCTTTTGTTGCTCCCTTTTGCCTTATAAATTTTGAGAAATAATTTTTGCAAGAAAAGGGCTTTTCTTTGCTTAAATAAATCACATTAATATAAAAAATTTGAAAAAATTAAAGATTAATATTCATAATTTCATCATCTAGAAATAATGACTATAAATAATTTGGTATATGCTCCTGGTAGATTTGTTTTGATATCTTGGGTGATAGTGAAAAACATGATCTTTTGCTTTATTTTCATCTCATACTATCACTCTATTTCCCATATGAAAATTTTGCATCCTGATGGGACCCAGTGTTCTATGGCCTAATATTTGCAAATTGCTGGCATTTGGATTTACTTGATTGCTTTTGCTTATTGACCTTGTTTACCGTGTTTTAAGGACATTGTTTTAAGTCAAGATTATTTGAGATACAAAGGATGCTACAAATTTGTTTTTTGAGGTACTTTTTGATGTAATGATTTCTTAAATGTTAAGGTTTTTATTTGATGAAAGGGACAGGTTTGATTTGATTTAACTGTAATTAACAAAGTCAGGAACTATTTCAGCAAAGTGCATTTCTCCTGAATTAATCTGGATGTGACATTTTATTTGTTTTTAAGTGATATTTGTGCATTTTGTAGCTTTCACTTCTCAATATTTTTAATTTGTAAATGGATTGAGATTTTATTTGGGGGACTGGGGAAGATACTGATATTACTGTTTGTTCCCAACTTAAACATATACCAAAAGGTACTGGACCTCCATAGGAACACATTTTTAAGAGTAAAAAACATTATGCCAAATGTTTGTCCAAATACAAACTAAAGGAAGTTGAGTTGATGCTGCCTTCAAATTCGTTATCCACAATGTCAGCTACAGCTACTTTTGTCTCTTTTTAGCATTTTGCCTTTAAATAAAATTATTATTATTTATTTATTTGTTTTGAGACAGAGTTTCACTCTGTCACCTGGGCTAGGCTAGCGTGTTGCGGCGTTAGCCTAGCTCATAGCAACTTCCAGTTCCTAGGCTCAGGTGATCCACCTAGCTCAGCCTTCCCAGTAGATGGAACTGCAGGCACACACCATGAAGCCTGGCTAATTTTTCTATTTTTAGTAGAGGTGGGGTCTCACTCTTGCTCAGGTTGGTCTCGAACTCCTGACCTCAAGCGATCCTCCCACCTCAGCCTCCCAGAGTGCTAGGATTACAAGTGTGACCCACCGTTCCTGGCCTAAATAAAATTATTTATCCAGAATAGAATATCATGAAAGGAAATGTTGACGTCTTGTAAGTAGTGCTGTCCATCCTTCTCGTCAGCTACTTTTCTTAAATGTTACATTATTATTTAATTCCTATAAACTTGCTTTTAGATCTTGGCTCTTCTCCTTGTAGGATATAGGCCATTCTAGGAGAAGCCTTCATCCTTTCTTTTTCCATACCAGTTTATGTGCCCTGAGCACGCAGCCGGTGCTTAATAATGACGCCCAAGAAACACACTATATGTTGCTTAAAACAGCTAGAAGGAAACATGAGGTTAGTAGATACAAAAATACTTTTGTGGTCCTAGTTTACTTTAAGATTACTAAAAATCCCACTCATTGTTTTTATTTTTTTATTTATAGAAATGCTTCCATCATTTCTTCAGAAAGTCGAAGTAGTCTCTGAAGCTTCTACAGAAACTTGCACAGCTTTGAGTGATTGTCTTAATCTCTTCACTAAACAAGAAGGGGTAGGTAGTTTGGAAGTGAATTTTTAAAATAATTGTTTGGGTGTCATGTGCTTGATCATCTATTAAGTCATTGCTCACAAATTGTTCAAAAGTAGAAAAATATATTAACAAAGGAAATGAAAGCTTTAATTTTCCACCAAATTTTATAACTAACTTAATTAAGCAGGATGATTCTGAAATAACTTGTGTTCATATCTTTAGAATTTATTGATTTAGCTGTATTTAACAAGTATATTTAAAGTTGATCTACTCAGGGTTGTTGGGATATTTCAATAAGAGGGATGTGAAAATATTTTAGAAGCAGAAGGCCTTTATAAGAAAAATACATAATTTTTCTAGAAAATAGGGTGCTATCATACTTACCTACGTAAACTGAGCTCAAAGGATTAGTTTTTGTGCTCTTTTCCTCTTGCTTTCTTCCCCTTCAACAATTTGCCATTTGCTTTTCCAAATAGAGTAAGAGCAGTGTGCTCACCCATTAATAATTCTTTTTCTAAAGACTGAAAAGTTGTAAAGACATATTGTGGTTGCCTGATTTTTCTTGTTTTATGTTTTTGTTTTTTCTCATTTTCATGATTTTAATGTAAGCCAAGTGCCAATAGGCTTTGTTTTCCATTTTGTTAATTTCTACATGTATGTTTAATCTTCAGCTTTTTAGATTAAGATACCAAATTTCTTGTTACAATTTATTTGTACCTTTTGGTTAGAGATTAGGTTTTGGTAAAACAAGATAGATGAAAATGGTTTTATATGTGTTTCTCTAATATGTAAAGATCTAAAATTTTATTTTCCCATGATTAGAATGTAAGCATTGTGAATTTTATATACAGTGTTTTAAATACTATGTTTACTATATGTACCACAAATTCTATGTATTAATTTACTTGAAGAATAAGAAAACATGGAAATAATATCGTGAATTAATTTAAAGCATACTTACAGAAAGTCAACAGAATTCTATTAACTATCACAGAAAACATAATTGTTCATTAAACACTTTAAATAGTTGATTCTTCTAATACTTTTTGAAGATATCCTTTTTCAGCATTTCTATTTTTGGTGGTTTGCAGATTTCATATGCTAGTTTATTTAAATGAGGAATGATTTAGTGTTCTAAATAAATCTGAATAGAATGGTTGCATTGCAGAACATGTTTGTAATTAACAGTGATGTCATGGGATTCATGTAGCATTTGTTTTAGTATATTGTAAAATCAAATTTCAGTTAGATCTTTTATGTGGTACCTAATGGATATATTGATAGCTTTTTTTGTTCTAGAGATGTAAGGATGAACACTAGATTAAAAGTGATGTGTTATGTTGATGTTATGTTTAATTTCTGGAAAAGTCAGTCAACCTGTTGTAATTTTTAAACTATCTGCTTAAAAAAAATAGCCTAAACCTTTCTCTTTGTGAAAATGTAAATGTGCAAGAGTATTCGTCTAAAGTTTGGACTAATTAACCTCTTTTAGCCTCGCAAATTTGTCATGAGGATTAAATGAGCTAATGCAAGCAAAATGTTTAGCATAGTGCCTGACATGTAGTAAGCTCTCTGAATACAAGTCAACAGTTACTATGGTAGGATCTTATATAATTAACACTTGTAATCCCTCTTCTCAAGTGGACTCTTGGAGCTTTTGTGTCTTTAACATTGGATTTATCGTGTTTTAGGGGAAGTTAGTATTGTCTAAAGAAAATTTATTTGACTACTCTTTTGGAAGGATTTTGTTGTGTTTCCATCCTTATTTAAATGACAATGAGCTACTTCTCTGAACTTTGATGGCTTCATCTTTCAAATAAGGGAGACTCTATAGAAAGTTGTTAGAAGTATTATTCTGAAAGTCTGATGGACCTGTTTTAAATCTTTCTCTAACCAACTGTGGGACAAGTTTTTGTAAAATGAAAATATATAAACACCTCAGTTGAGTGTGGGGAATCAGCTATATGTAGATGAATAACATGTATATGGAGTATATTAGCATATTGCATGGAACACAGTATTCATTTAGTAACTGGCATTTAATGTTCAGACTTTTAGAGTATCTTTAAGATATCTTTTCCTTAATTTGGTGAAGTATCAAGTCTGTGAGACCCTTAGTGGAATCCACGGATTTCCTTCTCAGAAATGAGATCGCAGATAGTAACAAGGCCCCAAAATATTTGAAAGATAAGTGGCACCCTTAAAGTTAGTCTTTCAAATGCTCAAGAATTACAACGTAGGAATTAATAGCTTAATTGAGGTCAGAGTGACATAATTATGTGCAGTAATCCCTTATCTGGCATTATTTCTCTTATCTGGAAGTTTTATTAAAAGAGCAGTCACAATAAGCTTTGAACTCACTTAGACCTGGGTCTAACTTCTGGCTCTGCTATTTAATCTCTCTTTGACTGTTTTTATTCTAATCTTTTTTGATGGCAGTTATTCCAAACGTTACATGTTTAGTTCTTAACCTAAAATTTTTAAACATAATTTTATGTTGTCTAGGTGTCTCAGGATTGTACTTTTGCATGTTAAGAATTACTCTGTGCCTTAATACAGAGATGCCCTCAAGAGATAATGTTCATATGACCATGTATTTTTCTACTAAATGGCCTGGTCCTGCTAATGCTTTTTGAATTCTTGTTTACTCCTTGTAGATTTTTAAAAATTACAGCCAGGCATGGTGACGCACACCTGTAATCCTAGCACTTTGGGAGGCCAAAGTGGGAGGATTGCTTGAGCCCAGAAGTTCAAGGCTGTAGTACACTGTGATTGCACCACTGCATTCCAGCCGAGGCAACAGAGCAAGACCCTGGCAGGAAAAAAAATTACCACGCTTGATTTTTAGATCAACTGAGTGCCTGCCTCTAGCAGTGGAATACTGATCCCTTCTGATTTATTCTTTCTAATCTCCTGTTTATTAAAAAGAAAATCACAGAACCAAACTCGGTAAAATGTCCGCAGTAGGAATGAGCTGGCTCTGTATGAGAAGCTTGGGAGAGAGGAGGGGAGGATTTACATTGAGTGCCAGCCTTTGTTCCTGGATTTTGTGGCTTCTGTTTCTGTGGTATCTGGGTGTTTTTTGCTTGATGGAGATGCACTGATATGACCTACGTAATCAAGGTTTTCATATGACCTGTAAACAAATGAGGCATTTATTGTAGGCAGATTTTATCTGTAAATCTGCTTGCATTGTTGAAAAAATCTCAATGTACAAAATAGGCTATAAATTTTGTGGTTGATCTACTAAAGAGAAACCTACAAGATGCTTCGAGGGTGGTATAGTTGGAAATACAACAGAATGTTAGTGCTGTGTCTTTTCTTACTCTTGATTGAGAGTTCCATTCAAAAGGCTAGGAACTGGTTTCCTGAATTATTTTTGTTTCCGTAGTTTTTCTCACCAGAGAGTGATCTCAGAAGTGGTTAAAATGTCACGTAGAAGCCAGCATTGGTGCCCACCTTGGTCTGTGTATCATCGAGCTCCCTTGATGTTAGTCAAACCAGTTTTTCCAAATTAGGAACTTGCCTATTTAAAGTTAGTGTAATTTCACTTATAAAATATTTTATCCTTTCATGTTAAATCTCCTGACCACTGAAGAGCCGTGCCCCAGCTGTATGATTGGAATGATAGTGGTACTAGGTTTGTGGGGTAATGGAAAGATTCAGACGCCACTCTGGAATCGTCTGAAAGGTTAGAATTCTGTACTGCTTCTCTGGACCAGATGCTGATATCTTTGAAGAGAAATCATGTGTTCATGTGTGGACTTACAACTCTACAAAGTCATGGTCTCTTATAGTCATTTAGCTTCCTGTGCTATCCGGCAGTCCTTTAGTCATTTTGTGATCTCACCTCTTTCTTCTCCTAATGTTTGCAATAGCTCTTTTGGGCCTTCAGCCCTCTCTGACTCTCTCATCTCTGTAGTTTCCTCATCTCTTCCTACTCTAAGCAAAATTCTTTGTTAAACATAATGTAGTCGTTGTCTGTGCCTCAACTCCATACCACCCCTTCACTCCAATTTTTGTCTGCATCTGCTCCCATCCTTTCTCTTTCCTTTTGCTGGAGGCATCTGTCTCCTTCCATCCTGCTTCTCTGGGGAACTTGCTTCAGAAAATAGCTCCTCTCTTTGGAATTCTCTACTCCCTTATTTATAGCTTTTATCTATCTCCCTGTATCCTTCTCCAATTCTATTCTTGAAAATGTGATATTTTCTGTTTCTACTTATTCATTCCCCAACTAGTCCACTGAAACTATTCTTGCCAATATGTCCTTATTGCTAAATCAGAGGACATTTTAAAATTGTCTTGCTTGTCCTTTGAAGGACATGGTATTTGACAATTTCCTGTTTTTTAGAATTCTCTGTGGCCTCCACAGTGCCTCCCTCTTCTGGCTTCTTCTTTTATAGCAGCTGATTCTCAATCACCTTCTAAAGCATCTTCTGCCTGTGCCTTAAATATCAATATTAGTATTCCCTAGGTTTCTGTGGGTGGCCTTCTCACGCTCATCATTCTCCCTGAGTGATCTCACCTACTCCTTTAACTAGAATTCCATGATGACTCAGATATCTCCACCTTAGACCTCTCCTGAGCTCTGAACCAGTATATCCAGCTATCTTTGGACATTTATGTATGGTTACATCAGAAGCATTTCAAAAACCACGAGTCTTAAACTGAGTTATCCATTCAACTCTTAGAATTGCCATTCAGTAAGTCAAGCCAGGATCATGGGAGCTGGTCTTTGATTCATCCTTCTTCTTTACCCCCACCATTAATCAAGGCCTGTCAATTTGCCTTTTTATATCTTGGTTGCCTGTCTCCCTTTGCTTCCTCTCCCCCAACCCTGCCATATAAGTTCCCCATTGCTACTCTGGTATAATAAAGTCAATAGGATCGCTCTGTTGGATGACCACCGCCATTTCCTCATCCCAGTCTCCACCCTTCAAAACTAGGTTAGGTGCCCCTCCTATGCAGTGAATTCCTTGCTATCATAGTACTTACAGCATTGTATCATTATATGTTACAAACTGGTGCTCCTTAAGCCAGCAGCTAGTATCTTAGTTATTTTTGTGGCATAGAACTTGGCATGTATTAGATGGTTAATAAATATCTGCATGTATGAATAATGAATGCACAAAGGGAAAATACATGCTTTTGGATCAGACCAACTGTATCTACACTCTGCTACCTCAACCTTGACCAAAGTAATATGTTTAAGAATTCCATTTCTAAACCTGAAATTGAGACTATATATGAGTTATTTTATGTTAAGTGCCTCAGTACAGTACCTGGCACATTTTAGGTGCCCTGTAAATTGCCTTCTAAAACAAAGTAGCTTTTGTTGTTCATTGATTTGCTACCTAGTGCTACTTTTATAAACTGAATTCATTCTCTAATTTTTAAGGCCTAGGGAGAAGGATTCTGTAGCAGGGGCTCCTCCTCAAGTGCCAAATGTCACTTTTCCAAATACAATCATACTGAGTTTTTTATTTATAATGAAAAACAAAGAGATAAACTGACTTTTCAAAGACAGTATGAAACCTCACTGACATCAATTCCCAATTTTCCACGTATGACCTTTTATGGTCTTTTACACATTGGATGCCTGTGATGCAATTAGAGCTACCACCTATTGCAGTAGAACTTAAAGCACCCTAGGCTCTTTTGTTAAAGAAATATTTAATTTCGTTCTCTGTTACTCTGGCTCACTTAAGTATGAGGATAGATCTATACACGTTAGAAAGGTTTGAAACTTATATTGGAACAAAAAGTGTGTTTTTATTTTCCACTAAAGCATTGTAGTTAACTGGAAATTTCATTAACCTGAACATCCGTTTTTAAGTGTGGTACTTAGGTGGTGGGTTTTCTTGTCCTTTGATCCTTTGTCTGCCCTTCAGGCCCGGCTAGAATAAGAAACCGTCTATTTCACATAAGTAGATTTCATGGTAGTAGGATTAATGCCGTTGTTGTCCCCATTGCTGAAATCGTGCCCCAATAAACAGGTCAAGTCTGTGTGTCAGTCTTCGTCGTGGAACTGTAAACATTAGCTCTTCGGGATAAAACTGAGTGTCAGGCAAGCTGGGGAAGAAAGGATTCCTTTGCTTCCCCGAGTTTCCCCAGGGGCGGGCTGGCGTCTCCGGCGGGAGCTGGAGCACACAAACCACTCCGGGACCTCGCAGGAGCCTGGACTCTGAGCAGTCTCCTCGCTTCCCTTCTCCAGGGGCCGTGCGTGGCCCCCGGCCGGTCCCTACCTGCGCCTCTGCAGCCGCGACGCCGGGGGGAGGGGCGGAGGGCCCAGGACGCGGACGGAGGAGGGAGCCGCCTGCTGCAGGCCACGCCGCTCGCTCGCACGCTCCCCGGAGCCCTGGAGGGCGGGTCTGCGGCCGGGAGTCCTGGGCGGCGGGCGGCGGCGCCTCTGCCCGACCTCGCTGTGGGAGGCGGGCGCTGCTGTCCGGCTGGAGCCAGGGGCGGGCCGCGCGAAGGTGACTTAGGGAAACCTTGCGGGCCGCCCCGGGTCGCGCCTCCCGAGTCGGCTCGGCTGGCGGGGAGGAAGAGGAGGAAGAGGCCGAGCGCGTTTCGGCCGGAGCTTGCCGCGGAGCGCTGGGCAGAGCGTGCCGGCCGGGGTCCACGGATCCGGCCCAGGTGGGGGTGTGTGTGCCTGTTCTGTGGCTTTGTGGGGCAGCCTGCGGCGACGGCGACGGAGGAGAACGCTGGGGAGAAAGGGGGGAGGGCAGCCAGACGTGATCGAGGGATGAGTAGATCCAAGAATAGTTGGGCGTGTGTGTGCGGAGCGAAGTGCAGCCGAGGGTGCGTGCGGAGGGTGCACCAAGCAGGGGGACCCTGCTCTCTCCCTGGTGCGGGTCTTCCTGCCGGGTGTGTTTGCCTTGGGGTTCCTGCAGGAAGAGCCCCTGGGGGAAAAGCCTGCTGACCTTTTTTCCGGTTAAATATTGGTATTAGGTCAAGTGGGGCCGGAGTGGGAGGAGTAAGACAGTGAAAGACATTGTTGTCCTAAATAACCTTTCAAGTTAGTGATTTTTCGCATGTCTCTGCTCTGGCTGACATTGAAATGAACTTTGCACTGTTCAGAGGCTGCTAAAATTCCGAGAATTTGGGGGGAAATGCATGAGTGCATGGAGGATTGAAAGGGAAATTATATTTGTGTTGGGGAATGGAGAGGTGGCTTTTAACTTTAACGTTTTGATTAAAGATTTTTGATTACTCATAGGCTTTCTTTGTAGACCTAAACCGGTGGGGAATCACGTTCCCTAGCGTTCAGGATACGTGGCTGGTTGTTTTGTGTTTGCTGTTGTGCCAGATTTTTCTGGTTTGGAGGGAAGGTAGTAAGGAGAGGAAGATGCCAGGGAAGAGCTTGGTACAGCTTTTCTGAGTTATTAAAGCTATTAAAAGTTTGTTCATTTTAATAAGGTTTAAAGACAGAATTAAGATGTTTTATTTTGAAGGCATAGCATTGCTTAATAGGAATCTTTCGAAAGAGAAAAATGCTTGAAATGTGTGTTGGTGGAATAATACGTAGGCTGGAATATGGGTGTCTAAATGTAAACTCTTTTCAGTTTGAGGACACACCAAAGTTAATCTCTTGTCCAAATGATGTTTGATTTTTAGCTCCGAAGCTGAAGACTTTGGCAAGGAAGCTCAATTTCTATTTAGTGTAATAGATATTTAATCTGAACATGAAGACCAGAGAGCTATTTCAGCCTCTGTCCCAGTACTACTTTTGTTAGACTGGAGTTTTAAAGGGATTTGTATCAGTCTGAATGTATTAATAGTTGCTGGACTGTAGTCTCCCCTCTTTAGAAACCCTGCAAAGGTTACTATTAGGAGATTTTTTTATGGTGAAAGTGACCCACATAATCTCTTTACCCTCAGTTGTACACCCCACAGAATGGGGGAAAAGAAATTATTAGATTTTCCATGTTAAAAGAAAATGTATTTACTAATATTCAAGGTAGTTTATAAATACAATCCAAGTACATTTTAAATATTGTATATAAAATAATTGATAAAATATGCAACATCTAAATCTCAGGTCTGTGTACAGCTTATAACATTTACATTTACATTCTTCTTAAGAGGTTTGATAAATTTGTTACTGTTTCTGGCATTCAAATATATGACTGTTTATCAGCTCTCTGAGGATTATAAAAAAAATTAAGTCCTTTAAAAGGTAGAAATTTAGAATTGTTACTTGGTCCACATTCAACATGTATTCCTGAATTTTTAGCTTATTTTATGTATAATCCAGAGATATACTGTTACAAGTTAATTTTGGAAGCAGCTAGGACATAAGTTATAAATAAAATGAAGTTTATGCAAACTGAAACTGGATTTCATTTTGATAACTTTTTGGGAAATTTTTGAACAAAAATACGTAGATTTTAATTAGCATGGTGCGTGTGTGTGTGTGTGTGTGTGTGTGAGAGAGAGAGAGAGAGAGAGAGAGAGAGAGAGAAGGGGAAGGGGAGAGAGAGTCAGTGTTAGACTTATTATGCTTGATATGAGCCAAAGTCTATCCTGATGAATTTTCGTATGTCACAATGGTACCAAGATTATAACTTGCATGCAATTGTGTTTATCTTACTCCCTACCATATTCCCAATATAGAATGCAGGTTTATCCTGATGAATTTTGAATGAGTTATCTAGGCATAATTTTCCTTTCATTTTAACTTCAGGGAGTTAAGGGTGTAACTCCTACACATTTTTATAATGGTCCATTGTGG
>CAUYSK010099823.1:0-22036 GCA_963575035.1 Avahi laniger
GGGACTACAGACATGCGCCGCCATGCCCAGCTAATTTTTTCTATATATTTTTAGTTGTCCAATTAATTTCTTTCTATTTTTAGTAGAGACGGGGTCTCGCTCTTACTCAGGCTGGTTTCGAACTCCTGAGCTCAAACAATCTGCCCGCCTCGGCCTCCCAGAGTGCTAGGATTACAGGCATGAGCCACCGCGCCCGGCACTCACATCTCTTTTGACTGATAATATTCAAGAGCAGGAAATACCTTGTCAGGACCAGTCGGGTCTGCTGGGATGAGGGTGACGAGGATTGCAGTAGTAGCCCAGAGCAGGCCAGGCTGCGCTGCCTGAGAAAACGTGGACCGGAGAGTGGGGGTGGGGCATGAGGAGGGAGCCAATGGCCAGAGGAGGAATAGAGAGCATTTCGTGAAGGAGACTTCCCCTCTTCACAAGAGGGGACACTGGGAGAAATTGCTGTGTTGGGTGGCATAAATTTCCCGTTATTGTACCTTTTGGCAAAACATTCAGTAAAAGCTGTCTTAACTCCACAAGGTTTTGGAGACAGATGTGTGTTTGCTCTGGATGCACCACTGGGCCAAGTGCGTCCTCAGAGGAGCCAAAGTAGCTGATTACACGAATGTCTCATTTCCTTGTCTAAAGAGTAGAAAAACTAAGGCCTGTCTGAGCAGTCCCTGCCTACAGTCCAAGGAGGGAATGTAAAAAGCCAGAGGGACAGAGCGCACGGGTAGGCGGAGTGCAATTGGAGAAACGGCCGTGTTGTACAGGTCAGTGTGCTGGATGCGGGGAGCAGAGTCATCCCTAATCCTTCAAGCCAACAATGATCAAGGAAATTTAGAATTCAAAACCCAGAATAAGTTTCCTAACCTCTCAGAGCACTTTCCCCCACTAAAGCTAACGAAAAATAAGTGGAGAAGAAAGATGAGGTTGGTGGCTTTTAAAATTCATGTTTATTGTTCTCCTGGCTCTCCATCTGTCTTTACTGGAGAACACGGGGTCGGGAAGGGCAGGAGGGGAGGAGAGAAGCCATCTCTGCCGCTGCTTTTGGTGACAGAAGAGCCCACCGAGGGGATTGGAGCTACTGGGGACAGTTCTGGCTTTGCTCTTGATGAGGGGACAGGGCACTGCTCACAAAATTCCGAGGTGGAGAGTGTTCCTGAGGCTGCTGCATCTCAGGGCAGCCTGTGCCAAGGGCTTGTCCACTCAGTTAGGACACTCGCCCCAGAATGGTGGTACACAGACCCTCAGTCTCAGCAGTTAGATGCTCTGTCCCCTGGGGGTGGGGGCACAGAATTTCCCTCACCCCTCACTTATCTATGCTCTGGGTCCCCTGCCTTAAGAGATGATTTTCACTTTGAAGAAATTCAACCCCTAATTTAGACTTAACATTTTTAGCTAATGTCCTCCTCTGCCATTGTCTTAGCTAATTAAAACATAATATATTTTAAAAGTATGCAGAATATGAGACCAAATTACTTCCTCCTTTAAAATCTTCACGCACAGTAATCCATATTCATGAACTCAATCTTCATAGCTTCCTGAACCAGAATTGGACTCAATTCAAAATATTGTAAGCGAATAGTGGAGATGAGGGTGTAGATTATGCCCTGACTTCATTCTTCCCAGCCATCGCTTTATTGTTTATCCCTGAAGAATCACTCAAATTTGTTATCAAACTCACTATCTTCATTTCTTTGCTTCTGTCATGTGTTTGCCAATCCATTCCAATCTGGCTGTCATCTCCCCCTTCATTGCAAACTGCCTAGGTTTGTTTTGTGTTGCTATAACAGAATACCCGAGACGGGGTGATTTAGAAAGAACGGAGGTTTATTTCTTACAGTTCTGTAGGCTGGAAGTCCAAAGTCAAAAGGTCACATCTAGAGCATCATCCCACGGTGGACAACGGAAGGACAAGAGAGGGCGAGAGCAAGAGCTAGAGAGACAGGCGATGGCTCAACGCGCTTTTGTAACACCCACTCCAGCGACAGCAGAGCCCACCTCTCAGCAATGTTGTCGTGGGGATCATGTTTCCAGCACACTAACTTTGGGGGACATGTTCAAACCATGGCACTGCCCATGTTCCAGTCACCAAAAACTGCCTGTTTCCACACCCAATGGTTAGTTCTCTTTTTCTGCTTACTTGACTTCTCGGCAGCATTTCACACAGTTCTTCTGGAAATTTCTCTGGTTTTTCTCCCACCTCAGTGATGGCTACTTGTCAGCCTCCTTTGCTGGCTTCTCCTTCTTTTTTTTTTTTTTTTCTTTTTTGAGACAGAGTCTCGCTCTGTTGCCCGGGCTAGAGTGCCATGGCGTCAGCCTAGCTCACAGCAACCTCAAAGTCCTGGGCTCAAGCAATCCTCCTGCCTCAGCCTCACAAGTAGCTGGGACTACAGGCATGTACAACCATGCCCAGCTAATTTTTTTATATATATAAATATTTTTTAGTTGTCCAGCGAATTTCTTTCTCTTTTTTTAGTAGAGACGGGGTCTTGCTCTTGCTCAGGTTGGTCTTGAACCCCTGAGCTCAAACGGTCCGCCCACCTCGGCCTCCCAGAGTGCTAGGATTACAGGCGTGAGCCACCATGCCCAGCCCTGACTTCTCCTTCTTACCTAACCTTTAAGTGTTGATTGGCCGCAGAGCTCAGCTCTGCGCTCTCTCCATCTTTCTGTCTACGTAAGTATCTCATCCAAATTGGTATCTCTTGTTAATTCCTTCTCCCCAAGTCTCAAGCTCCAGATTTTTTTGTATGAATACATTTTTTTTTTTTTTGAAACAGAATTTCACTCTTTTGTTCAGGCTGGAGTATACTGGCACCATCACAGCTCACAGCAACCTCAAACTCCTGGGCTCAAGGGACCCTCCTGCCTTAGCCTCCCCAGTAGCCAGGACTATAGGTGTGTGCCACCATGCCTGGCTAATTGTTTTTTCATTTTTTGTAGAGATGGGGGTCTCTCTATGTTGCTCAGGCTGGTCTGGAACTCCTGGCCTCAAGTGATCCTCTCACCTTCCAAAGTGCTAGGATTATAGGTGTGAGGCACCATGCCCAGCCATGAATGCCTTGTTGACAACTCTACTTGTGTCTTTGATAAGTAGCTCAAACTTAATATGGTTGAAGGTCAAACTTGGTTTCCCTTGAATCCTGTTCCTCCTCATTATTGCTCACCTCAGTAAATGGTACCCCATTTGCCATTTCTGTGGCCAGATTCAATCTCTTCGCTTTTGCTTCCATCCTTTTCCTAATCCGTTATCAAGTCCCATCTTGTCTGTTCAGAAAACATATCCTGAATTCCCTGACTTGTTTCCAACTCCATGATCTCCTTAGAGAGCTTGTCCCTGACTCCCCACTCAGTACCATCTAATACCATCCACACACACACACATGCATGCACTTTCTCCCATTCTACTCACTCCCTAGTGAATCTCTGCCACACTCTGCCTTTATAGTGTTCATACCATTCTGCACTCGCATGGTTTACCTCTTCACTGGCTTGTTTACATTCAGTCTCCCAAGAGCCAAGACAAGGGTGAGTTGAGAATGACACTTGCCTCAAGCATGAAATTTAAGGGGACACTAAAAAATGTGGTAATCAAGAGAAGTAATATTTTAGTGCAAGATATAAAAAATCAACGTGCAAAAAATTCCTAAGGAACAAAGCAAATTTCAGCATCACTTAGTTTTATTTTTCCATAAATTCTTCAGTATACATTTCTACATATAAGCACAATAAAAAAGTTACCGTAATTCTATTATCCCACCTAATAAAATCAATAGGAATTGCTTAATGTCACTCAATATTCAGTTCGTGTTTCTTTTCCTTGATTGTCTCACAATGTCTTTTTACAAATGATTTGTTTGAATTTATCACCAAATAGAGTCCACACACCACCAGTTGCTATATCTCTTATTTTCTTTTTTCATTCTTTCAGGCCATTTGTTTGCTGAAGAAATCAAGTCACTTATAGGTAAAATTTCCTACATATTCTCTATATTTTCTATTAACCTAGGGAGTTAGACCTAGGGACTTGATTAAATTCAGGTTTAATTATTTTAGCAATAATAGTTCATAGATAGTGTTGTGTACAACACTAATTGCATCATATCAGAAGATATATAATGTCTATTTGACTCTCTTTTTGTGGTGTTAAGATTAATCAATGGTTGAAATGGTGCAATGTCTGGGATCTACTTCAAAATATCTAGTATGGGTGGAATGAAGAGAATTGGGTGCAGATATGGATGAAATAGGATTGGCCATCAGTTGATAATTGTTAATGCTGAGTGATGGGTACATTGAGTTCAGTCTATTATTCTCTATATTTTTCTATGTTTGAAGTTGTACATAATAAAAATTTTTTAAAAATGAAAATTAATAAAAATAAAGTTGTTCAGAAAAAAATTGATTACTAAGCTCAGATATTATCAGCCTATAGACACATCTATTATAAAATTCCCATAATGGTTTCAACAGTCATTGATGATCATTGCTTATATCCATTATTTCATTAGTGCAAACTTATGACATTCTAACTTTATCATTCCATGTATTCAATATCTATTGCTGTATAACAAAATTTAGTAGCTTAAAACAACAAAGCTTTCATTATCTCACCATTTCTGTGGGCCAGGAATCGGTGAGTGGCTTAGCTGGGGAGTTCTGGTTCAGTCTGTCATGACACTGCTATCAGTCCACTGACTGGGGCTGCAGTCACCTGGGCCTTCAGGCTCTCTCACATGGTTGTTGGCAGGCCTCGGTTCCTCACTGGCTCTCAGGTTGATCTCACAGTGCCTCACCTGGTGAGCTTCTCCATACACTGCGTGAGTATCTCATAATGTGGCAGCAGCCTCAGAGTGAGCTATGGGGTGGGGCATGGGGGAGAGAGAGAGAGAGAGAACAAGATGGAAACCAAATTCTTTTATAACCTAATCTGAGAAGCAATATGCCATCACTTCTGCTATGTGCTGTTGATCACACAGACCAACCCTGGTATGATGTGGGAGGAACAACACAGAGTCTAAATACCAGGAGGTGGGCTGGGGACCATCTGGGAGGCTGGCTACCACACTATTGTGTATGCATTAGCTGGAAATCTGTAATGAAAAGCTTTGCTTCACCAACCACTCGGTTACCCATATAGTTTGCATATGAGAGGCAAAATAAATGCTGTATTCTTTTTTTCTTTACCACTTTCAAAACAATGAGTTGCTCTTTAGTGTCTGTCTACCTGAACAATGAATGATTTTTCATATCAATGTGAACTCGTGGATTTTAATACGTTTGTTGTGTTTCAATCATGTACATCCATGCCATTATTGTCTCAGGAAATTTTTGGTTTTGCTTTTAGTTTGCTTATTTTTGATATTGAAATTGTTCCATCTTTGGTCCAGGGGAAGTTCTCCCTGTCAGCTGCTATGTCCTTTCGGCACAATCCCAGTAGTCTCTGATGGCTTCCTTGTTTTCTGGTGCTGCAAGATATTCCAGGCTCACCTTCTACGTTTCCTGCCTCAGCCATTTTTCCAGAGAATCCTGATTCCTTTTAGTTTTTGGTTTATTCTTCCATTTTTTTTCCTTTAAAAAAATTATGTAAGCAAATACGTGTATATATATACATGGTCATATTTCTTCTGCCCCTTTCTTAAAGATAGCCTTTATACATACTGTTCAACCTGTTACTTTTTTCACTCAACCATATATCCCAGAGATTGCTTCACAGTAGAATATAGGGATATTTCTGATTACTTTTTATAGATATATAGTATTTCTTTCTGTGGATGCACCCAGTTCCCTGGGACATTTGGTTTGTTTCAGCAATGATATGTTAAAAGAAAGAATTGGCCGGGAGTGGTGGCTCACGCCTGTAATCCTAGCTCTCTGGGAGGCCGAGGCGGGCAAATTGTTTGAGCTCAAGAGTTCAAGACCAGCCTGAGCAAGAGTGAGACCCCGTCTCTACTAAAAACAGAAAGAAATTAATTGCAAGGGCAACACACGTAACCTAAACATCTGTACCCCCATATTATGCTGAAATAAAAAAAAAAAGAAAGAAAGAAATTAATTGGACAACTAAAAGTATACAGAAAAAATTAGCCGGGCATGGTGGCACATGCCTGTAGTCCCAGCTACTAGGGAGGCTGAGGCAGGAGGTTTGCTTGAGCCCAGAAGTTTGAGGTTGCTGTGAGCTAGGCTGACGCCACGGTACTCTAGCCAGGGCAACAGAGCCAGATTCTGTCTCAAAAAAAAAAAACAAAGAAAGAGTTATGTGAAAAATGTGATCAGAGACTTAATTAATTTAATGAAGGTTAATTATTCAAATGAATATACCTAACTTAAAATTTTATGGATATTTATTTACATAAAATTAATGTAAATAGATTTATTACGTTTATTCTTTTAAAAAAATTTTAGATATAGGGTCTCACTACGTTGCCCTGGTTGGAGTACAGCAGCTATTCACAGAGCACTATAGCCTCGAACTCCTGGGCTCAAGCGATCCTCCTGCCTCAGCCTTCTGAGTAGCTGCGACTGTAGGTGCACACCACTGCATCCGGCTTACATTTATTCTTGAAATGTAGGGAGGATAGGATCCCAAGCTGATCCTATTTTTCAGTTAGGGAAATTCAAGTATGAAGAGATTGAATTCCCTTAGATACTCTAGGTTTTATTTATCCCTATATCTCATAAGTACTTTTATTGGTATTGGTGACTAAAGTAAATGTATTAGCACTCTCTATTATATTAGCCATAAGCTGTCTCTCCATCCTCAGTGAAAACAAATAAAAAACAAGCAAGTTTTGTTCTTTGTAATGAACTCCCTGGCTCCCACACACCTCTTGAGCTCATAGCCACTCAATCTCTACTTTAAAATAATTTGCTGGGGGCTGCCGCTATACCATCTTCTCAATGCAAAGAACTGAATGTACCTGACAATGCGAACCAAAACGTTCATTTGTGACACAAACCTCAAACCATCCACTGTTACAGAACTGGAGAAAAAGAAAGCCCATGAATACTGAAACAAAGGCACCTACCCAAGCCCCTATCCCCTCTACCAACTGTCAACTCTATAGATGTTACATTCAAAGAAACAGAGGAGGATTTTAACAGTCAAAATTCCTTTTGTGTCCTCTGAAGGAGATCTGATGGAAAAGGCCATTCCCAACCCTGTTTGTTCATCAGAAACATTGGGGGGGCAGGGAGGACTGAAGAAAAGTCCTATTCCCAGGCACCTCCCAGTCCTCACATGCCCCAAGATACTTTCAGTCAAACTTCACTTTTATCTGTGTATTTATTTGGCTTGCGAAATTGTAGGAGGTCTTATACTTGCTACTTTTTGGAAAAAGAAATGGCATTATTCTATAGCAAGTTTCACGTGGGTTAAAGATTTAGATATCAAAAAACCAAATCAGAGAAGACAAAAGGAAGAAAATAGAATCAAATAGTGATGAAATTTCTGGACAGGAAATATATTGGTAAGTTTTGAAGTGAAAACCAAAAAGAATGAAAAACAAAAGGAAAAAAAAAGAAACCACAACAGAAAAGACTGATGAATTTGAGTAAATAAAAATTTAAAGCTTCTGCGCTACAACAAAAACAATGGAAATAACTGAAATAAAAAGGCAAAGAGGCCATAATGGAGACTCAACAATGATGTTACCACACACAGAAGACTAACAGCTTTTTACACAAAGAATTTATAAAAATTGGTTTAAGAAAGTAAGGCTTGAATAAATAAGTAAGACAACATCTGTGCTCACAAATCACACAAATGGAAACACTGTCATAAATAAACCTGGCAGAGATTAAAGCATGCTGTAATCATAGAAATACAAATTAAAACAAGCAAAAAGTATGACTTTTTGCCCATCACAATGACAAAATCTAAAACAATGATAATTCCTAATCCTGGCAACAGTGCAACGAACTGGTATTACAGATATATATATCACTCGCCCACCATGCAAATCTTGGGAAGTGATCTGTTGACCTGATTTAAGAGCCATAAAAAAATATTTTTATGCTTTGACCCAGTTATTTCACATCTGGGACTTTATCTGTTGTGAGCCACTCAAGCTCAGACATAACCAGAGCCACACACGTTTGTGTCTTTGCACAAGGTCGGACTTTTACTGATGCATAATCGATCATAAAATCCACAAGCTACATGTAGTTTCCAGGGAGGCAAATCTGCTTAGAACCACCCATTCACTCTGTAGTCAGAGCCACTGACCTGAGCCACGCAGGCTCAAGCCAACGCACAAGTCAGTAAATATTGCAAGCCATACATCATAGCAGACTTAATCAATATATAAATGCTATAGATTAAAATTTCTACATCAAACAAGATAACATTTAACATCAAGAGAAAAGGAGATAGGAAAGGGTGTTAACCAACCAGTCCAAGAAGAGCTATGTGGACAAGGAGAGAGTCCTGTGCTGATCCGGACGGTTGTTAACATCTTGCAAGGAAGGGTCCTTGATTTGGGCAGAGCTTTCAGCAACAGATGCCGGGTGCTGATGATGGGTGACAGCAAGACGGTATCTGTGGAGATGGCTATGTCCAGCTGGTGAAGTCCTGCTCTTTTTACAGCCCTTGAGTCCCCTGGCGAGGACTTATAGTAAAGGGTTATGCATTTATCTGGTTTTGTGAACATCTGGTCCTGCTGGTATGAAGCCTTTTGAAACATAAGACAGTGTCACTTATGTCAAGGGTGCTTTATACATTATCCTAGGGAAATGAACTAAAAGCAGCAAGAAATTCTCCTTGGCAGTGTCATTGAGTATTACTGATATCTCAGGGGCTTCTGGATGGCCTGGCCCTGGGTCTGCAATGCTCCCGGTGAGTGGTATTAGTGGACATCCCTCTCCACAAGGATGGGTTTGCATTCATTGATGTGCACGGCAGCTCAGGGGTTTGGACTGAAGAATGCGTGGGAGGTCCCTGGGGAGGGTAAAGATGAAGATCCTCCTAGGTCTGGCTGCCTCAACTGGTTTTGCATCTGTATGGTAGGAGCTGAAGGAGCAGAAGTAACAAAGAGCTCTGTGAGGTTTCACGTCCAAACAGTGCAGCTTCAAGCCGGTGGCTGATGGAGCATTCTCCTGCTTCTCCACTCGGCCACAGACCAGCAGCATGGGTGCTCACAGACCTGCCGCCCGCTTGTCTGTGTTCTGCCCTATCCCCAGAGATTGTCGGGCATAGTGCTTCACACGCAGCAGGCACACAACACGTATTTCTGAAAGAGGTGAGGCATCTGAGCGGTTACCAGCAGCCTGGGGACCCTGGGGAATAGCTGGGGCTCACCTGGGGGCAGGGGGAGAGAATGAGAGCTGAGGCCCTGCACGAGGTGGTGGGAGCCCAGATCTGACAATACCACAGTCTACATGCCACAGGGATCCCAACTGTAATCACCATGCAGCTAAGACGTTCAAAGTATATTTATAAAATTGAAAACTTAGAGGCAATCTAATCATCTAACCGTAAATGACGGAATGTGCAATTAGTGAAAAATCACTCAAACGTAAAGCTGAGACTATTGTTCACTCTCAGGTCTCTTCTACCTGGACACATAGGAGACTACATTTCCCAGCCCTCCCCACGCCCTGCCTTTTACCTAGTGTTTGTGTCTCAATGTGTTTGAGAGTAACAAGGAGGCAGCAGTGATGGTCGCCCACGTGTGTGGGTGCAGCTGAAGAGACCTGTGGGGCCAGCTGTGTTCTTCACCTCCCCAGCCCCCGGCCCCTGCCCCAGTCCTCCAGAGGAAGCGTGGCCTGACCTTGAGCTCTGGACCAGGGAGAGGAAGACAGAGCACCGAAGTCCCGGCAATGTCTCTCAGGAGCTCTGTGGCCTTAGGCAATTCCCTTCTTAACCTTTCTGAGCTTCTAGTTTCTCCTCTGTAAAAGGGAATGATCTGAGCCTACTCCTTGTGAAGTCCACATAAAAGGAAAAGCTCTTTGAAAAGTGTCAGTGCTGGGCGAATGAAAGGTAATGTTATTATTTTCCATAGCACATGGGGGATCCGGGAATGGAGAGGGAGGCCTTCCCCAGGAAACCATCCTGATTCCCCACCACCGTCTGCCTGGTTCGGGTGCTTGAAGCTGGCTTGGATTCGATCTCTTCCTCTGCGTAGGCCAGGGCTCATCTGAGTTCTCTGGGCCCTGCAAGGTGAGAAGGGTGAGTAGATGAACATCTGTGTATGAACAGATGCCTCACCCCCTTGTGCCTCTCTACCCCTTCCCCAAGACTGCTCATGGCAAGAGAAATATGTGCTTCTTACGGAATAGCTACATGCGCCCCACATTGGCTCGCCCTGTCGCATGTGTGTGGAGCCATGTGAGTGAGGTTGCACTACGGGCTGTGAGTGGAAGAGATGGCCTCCACTCTGGGCCGATCCACTTAAGGAGCAGTGTGCACTCCTCTTTCCCTGATCTGGAGGGGGTGACCAGATGATGCAGCCACACTTCAGAAGAGCAGCCATCAGTCTGGGTCTCTGAGATAATGAACTGTAGAGCCCCAGCCAATTTATTTCAGAATGTAGCATGAGCAGGAAGTCAAGTTAAGTGACTAAGATGGAGGCTGTTTGCCACCAAAGCAAAGCCTCTCGTCTCCTGGTGACTCTCTGCAGGGAACTGAGCCTGGGAGGGGACAGAAGGGAGATGTTTAGTGGCATTTGCTCTTTAAAAAAAAAAAGTTTATATTTAATTATTATGGGTTCATAGTAGTTGTATATATTTATTTGTAGGGTACACATGATGTTTGATACAGGCGTACAATGTGTAATTGGGGAATGCATCACCTCAGGCATTTATCATTTCTTTGCATTAGGAACATTTCAGTTTCACTCTTTTTGTTATTTCAAAGTATACCATAACTTATTCCTGACTATTGTCGCTGTGTTGTGCTATCAGTGGCATTTGCTCTTGGCTGTCAGAGCTCCCAAATCACTCTCCTTTGGTCTTGGCCTACTAAGAAAATAAACTGTATTTTTAGAAATACTACTAGTGTATTTAAAAACTTAAAACACTAGTGGAAAGAGAGACGAAGGGAGGGGGAGCTGAGCCAATCAGATTACCCCCCCTTTTGATAGCACCCAGAAAAGCCCTAGCGGCCTGGGACAGTGGCCAAAGGGAGCCTTGAGCAAGTGGAGAAAGATTAGAGCAAGCTTGCTGAGGAAGAAAAACAAAACAAAAACGCCCTTGTTTCTGGACGTTTCTAGTTGGACTTCCTGCCCTGGGTTTCATCATTGGCTCAAAATATTTATTGAGTGTCTGCTATGTGCCAAGCTGGAGACTCAGCTGGAACAAAACACAACACCTGCCCTCATGGACCAGCCATGTTAGTGGGAGACAGACAGCAAACCAGTAAGTGTGGATAACGTGACATGTTAGAAGGTGACACAAGTGTTATGGAAGAAAAGCAGGGAGAGGGGACAAAAAGTAGGGTGGCTGCAGTTTTTTAAAGGTCTCCCTTTAAAAAAGGCCTCCCTGAGAAAGTACTGTCATCTGAGCAAAACCTGAAGAAGGAGGTAGTAACACAGCTATCTGGGAGCAGTGCAAGGAGCAACAGGCAGCCAGCGCGGCTGGACTGAGTGGACGAGGGAGACGGTAGCAGGAGATGAAATCTAAGAAGCACAGAGGAAGGCAGATGGTTGCAAGGTCTTGGGCTTTGTCAGGTCTTTGCTTCCGAGCTGGGAAGCTCTCGGTGGATTTTGAGCAGAGGAATGACATGAACTAATTTACATTTTAAAAGGACAACTCTGGTTGCTACAGAATAGGGTTGACAGGATCAGCAAATAAAGCTTCATAATTTTAATTTAAATTTTAATTTCAGATAAATGAATAATTTTGTTATAAGTATATCCCATGTAATTTGTGACATATTTATACTAAAGGTGTATTCATTGTTTACCGGAAATGCAAATTTAACTGAGCGTACTGTATCTGGCAAATTGTACCTGGAGAAAGATTTAGGGCATAAAAGTGAAAGCAGGGAGATCAGCGAGGGGATGTTGCAATAAACTAGGGGAGAGATGGAGATGGTTCGGACCAGGGAGGTAGACGGTAGGTGGGGAGAGGTGGTTGAATTTTGGATATATGAGATCCGTTGAGCAGCCATAGACTCTCTGTCTCCCTCTCTTTGTCTTTCTGTTTCTCTCTATCTCTGTCTCTTTGTCTCTGTCTCTCTGTCTCTGTCTCTCTCTCTGCCTCTTTGTCTCTGTCTCTTTCTCTCACTGTCTCTGTCTCTTTGTCTCTCTTTCTCTCTCTGTTTCTCTCTCTCTCTCTCTCACACACACACACACACACACACACACACACACACACACGCCTTTTATGTGAGCTAGTTTGATTCATTGTGCCACCAAAAATAGAGGAAAGGGGGTGGTGGTCAGTGGGGAGGATGTGGTATGGGCCTCTGGCATACGGGAAGGATGTGGGTTTCACTACAAGTTTCATATCATTTTAGAGAATCCATGAGAATAGAATTAGTCACTCAAAGGTAGAAAAGAGCCATGGGTCAGGTGACATCCCAGAAAGAGCTCTTCTCCTCCTGCCCACTCAGGAACATGATGATCAGTCCCTGGGAAAAACTCTGGCTGTGACACTTCCTTTTCGGTGCCTTCTCCTTTAGCTGGGTGCCAACAGACATCTCTTAGCTGGAAGAAGAGTAAGAGAGAGGCTGCTGAGGGCATGGTGACTTGTAACTGGATTTTTGTATTCAGATCTTTTGTTCCAAGCCAACGTGCTGGAAATTCTTAGAGGACAGGGTCAACAGTTGATAAGTTTGCTGGAACTGAAGAGAGCTAAGAGCTCCTGTAACAGTGTGCTAAGTGCCAGCAGATGTGTTACAAGCTAGATCTAGATATTATCATCCCCTTTCCAAGGATGAGGAACTGGGACAGAAAGTTCTAGCAATCTCCTCAGGGGCACTTTTCAGAACTTATCTGATTTCCCACCATCATCACTTGTCTAGTTCAACAAAAATCACTTCAGTACTAATGAACCAAGAACCTGAAAGGAGAAGATAAGACAGCTGCATAGTTTTTATCCACTAAGAGTTTAAGATCAAGTGTTTGGGCAAAAGAGACCTACATAAATATAATCTTTACCAGCTGACTTCACTCCCTGCCTTCCTGCCTCATTCATTCAGTTGTTCAGCAAAAATGTATTGAGTACCTTTTACATAGCAGGTTCTATCCTAGGCCCAAGGATGCATTGTTGAGAAAAAAACTGAACTGTGAAGTTGAGGTTTGAAGAGAGTTGATCAGATTACAGGTGAGGGATGGGAAGGATGTCCCAGAAGTAAAGCTTGTGCAAATGCCCTGTGGCAGACGGGAGGGTGGATGATACCAGGGATGAGAGGGGAACAGAGGCGGGAGACATGCAGATACAAGGAAGCTGCATGAGAGTGTCTGGCAGGTCATATTAAGGACTTTAATTTTTATCTCAAGAGCAAGAAGATTCCATGAAAGTACTTTAAAAGGACTGTGAGATGATAGGATTTGCATTGAAAAGATAAAACCCAAATGTCTTGTATAGAAATACCCCAAGACTCCACTAAACAACTGTTAGAACTAATAAACAATTTCAGTAAAGTTGCAGGGTATAAAATCAGCATGCAAAAACCAGTAGTGCTTTTGTACACTAACAGAAAACTAGCTGAAAAAGAAATCAAGAAAACAATTCCATTTACAATAGCTACAAAAAAAGAAATACTTAGGACTAAATTTAACCAAGGAGGCCAAAGACCTATACACTGAAAACTATAAAACATTAATGAAAGGAATCGAAGAAGACACAAATAAATGGAAAGGTATCCTGTGTTCATGAATTGGAAGAATTAATATTGTTAAAATTTTCATACTACCCAAAGCAATCTACAGCTTCAATGCTATTCCTATCAAAATTCCAATGACATTTTTCATAGGAATAGAAAACACAATTCTAAAATTTTTATAGAACCACAAAAGACCCTGAATAGCCAAAGCAATCTTGGACAAAAAGAACAAAGCTGGGGGCATCAAACTACCAGAGTTTGAAATATACCACAAAAATATAGTAATCAAAACACCATGGCACTGGTATGAAAACAAACATGTAGACCAATGGAAAGAAGAGAGAGCTCAGGAATAAATCCACACATTTTTATTCAATTGATTTTTGACAAAGATACCAAAAACAAACAATGGGGAAAGGATAGTCTCTTGAATAAACAGTGTCGAGACAACTGAATATCTACAATCAGAACAATGAAATTAGACTTTTATCTCACACCATATACAGAAATCAACTCAAAATGGAATAAAGACTTAAACGTAAGTCCTGAAACTGTAAACCTACTGGAAGAAAGCATAGGAGGAAACCTCCACGATATTAGTGTAGGCAATGATTTTTTAAATACGACCCCAAAAGCACAAATAGACAAATGGTATTATACCAAAATACAAAGCTTCTGCACAGCCAAGGAAACAGCCAACAGAACAAACAAACAAAAAAACCTATGGAGTAGGAGGAAATATTTGCAAACCATACATCTAATAAGGGGTTAAAATCCAAAATATATAAGGAACTCAAATAACTCAGTAAGAAAACAAATAGACAAAGGATCTGAATAGACATTTCTCAAAAGAAGACATACAAACGGCCAACAGGTATTTGAAAAAAATGCTCACCAGCACTAATCATTAGAGAAATGCAAATTAAAACCACAATGAGATATCACCTCATATCTGTTACACTGGCTATTATCAACAGGAGGAAAGGTAACAAGTGTTGAAGAGGATGTGGAGAAAAGGGAGCCCTAGCGCACTGTAGGTGGGAATGTAAATTGGTACAACCATTATGGAAAACAGTATGGACGTTCCTCAGAAAATTAAAGATAGACTTGCCACATGATCCAGAAACCCTATTCCTGGGTATACATCAAATGACGTGAAATCAGTATGTTAAAGGGATGTCTACACTCCTAAGTCATTGCTGCACTATTCACAGTATCCAAGATACGGAATCAACCTAAGTGTCCATCAGCAGATGAATGGATAAAAAAACTGGCACAGACACAGCGGAATACTATTCGACCTTTAAAAAAAAAAAGAAAATCCAGTAATTTGTGACAACATGGATAAATCTGGAGGACATTATGTTGAGTGAAATAAGCCAGACACAGAAAGATAAATATCGCATATTCTCACTTAGATTTGGAATCTAAAAAGATCGAACTTATAAAAGTAGAGAATAGAACGGTGGTTGGGGGTCTGTGTTCAGGGGTTGGGAAGATTTTGATCAAAGTATGCAAAATTTCAGTCAGGTAGGAGGAATAAATTTAAGAGATCTATTGTATAACATGGTGACTATAGTTAATAACAGGGTGTTGTATTCTTGAACATTAAGAGTAGATTTTAAGTGCTCTCATCACAAAAAATGACAAATATGTGAGGCCATGCCTATGTTAATTAGTTAAGTTTAGCCAACCCACAGCATATACCTATTTCAAAACATCTGTACACAATAAATATGTGCATTTTTTGTCAATTAAAAAATAAAAATAAATAAATAAATTTACTTTAAAAATATTCCAAGGTGGGGGGGGCAGTGCCCAGAACAATTTAATGGCTTATTTAAAATTATTATAATGGGGAATTGATTTATAAATTAAAAATTCATACTAAATGAAAATAGAAAAAATGAACTTCCTGATATCCAATTAGAAAAACAAAATCAAAAGCCCAAGAGTCTACCACTAGAGGACTGGTTAGATCAATTAGGATACAGCCATGTGGGAATATCAGGCATCTGTTCAGAAGAATGAATATAAACTAATAGCATGATCTCTAAGAAATATTGTTTAAAAATGTAAGGTACAGAACATTATGTACTGTGTGCCATCATTTGTGCAGGAAAAGCATGTATATAAACAGTGTTCTCGTTACTTACAGTAGTTGTATTCTATAAAGTTGCTGAGAACGCTGAATTAGTGACTACTGAACCATTTGCTTCCACGGGAAATACAGGGTTACGTTCCTATAACCCTCTAGTCACAATATTTTTGTAAACCTATCAATATATAATGGTGTTTTATGTGTGTATTGTTGATTCGATACATTTTATATTCAGTACATTGTTCGTTTAATATATATGTAAAATATATTGTTGATTCATTAACATTGAACTCATGGCCAACAGCACTCTAACTCACGCCCGAACGAAGCTCTCCTAACACTCGTGTTTTCTCTGCAAGTAACATCGCAGCCTTCTTGTGCTAAGGGAATGCTAGACAGCACTTCAGCAGTACACTTGGGGGCCATTTTAAACAGCAAAATCACTAAAAAAAGCACAAAAATGTGGCGCTAAACAGGCCACAGAAAGGTTAGTTGTTCACAGCATAAGGCTGCAGTGAGAAAGCGGAGCATTGCCTTGTTTGACCTCAGCTGGGGACACGTGTATTGGGTGACTCAAATTCCCCACGCCTCCCCCATGCACATGTCTGCAAATGACTGTAAAAGTACCTTGAGTATTGATTTTGGGGTTACAAATAAAGTTTAGTGATTAGGCAAATTGCAAATACAGAATCTATGAATAATGAAGATCAACTTTTTTTTCTTTTTTTACCAAGCTTAAACATAAATTGCAAAAATGAAAATAGTGCAAAACACTCACCAACCCTTTATCCAAAGTCACCTATTGTTAACGTTCTGCCCCAGTTGCTTTATCATTTGTGCCCTTCTTCCCCTTCCACTGTACACACACACACACACACACATACACAACCTTGGCCCTTTACCCCTACATATGTCAGCGTGTAGTTCCCGAAAAAAGCGATAGTCCTTACTTGCCCATAGCACGCTTACCAACTCCGGAAAATTGAACAAGGATGCAATGCTTTAACCTACCATTCCCTGTAATTCTGGAACATGTCCACAGCCTTCTCTGTCTTTTGTGATACTGATGCGTTGAGACAATACAGTCATCCCACGCGTACATGCTTTTAAAAACAGTGGAATATTCCTCATTCTGGGTTTTTCTGACACTTCCTCATAGTTAGATTCAGGTTACACATTCTCTCCTAGAATACTACATATGGGATGATGTCAAATCTATTTGCTTTAAAGCATATGTGGAGTATCTATGAAAGGAAGCTAAAGAAACTGGTAGCAGGGATTGTCTCTGGGGAAGACAACTGGAAGTGTGGAGGAGGGAAGACTAGGGAAGGAGTGAGGGAAGCGAGACCAGAAAGGAGGCTATTTCAGACAGAAAGTGCTCTGGACCTGAGGGTAGCAGGCTTGCCAGCTACAGACCACGTCCAGATCTGCAGAGAAGATTAGGATCTTCTTTGTCAGCCGCACCCTGCTGTGCGGTGGCGAAGCCTAGGCTTGCCTTTTAACAATAGGCACCTCTTTTCCCATTGAGTAGTCGGCTCCTTTCAGTCTGACTACTCAGCCTGTTTGGAATTGAACTCCCTCGTGTGGCTGCTTTCCACAGAATCCTTTGGAAAATTCAGTGTCTCCAATTTCTGTCTTGCTGAACTCTGTCTGCTCTTCCTTCCTCTCCCCAAGATGTACCTGAGTATCTGGGTAAATGAGGGCCCTTACCGTATCCTCTGACGTTGGTGGGGGGAAGGCTTTCATACACCCAGGTCCTCTGGCCCTCTGCTGTGCTCACTGAGGAGAGGGCGTCTGCTCCTGACAGTGGACGCCAGTGGTGAGACTGGTCCTATGTGGCATCCTGGGGTAATGTGCTGCCAGAGGTGGCTAAAAAATTTGCAGGGCCCTGTGCAAAATAAAAATGCAAGCCCCCTATTCAAAAGGCAGGGAGAAAGGTCCTAAAATATAAAAGTTTTTTCTTTCTTCTGGGGTCTCCCTCTTGATTTGTCCTGGTGTTTTTAATTTACTATTTAATGTCATTCTAAGTAAAGTAAGATTAAAATTTTATACTATCAGCAGGAATTTTACCATCTATCTTTATATTGTGCAATGCCAGTTTTAGAGAAAAAATTTAAGAGCATTTAACTCATATGCAAAATCACAGAAATTGTTTAATTTGTATTTCATAGGTTGTACATGCACACGTATTTTGCTCTCACCGGAACAATGGAAACATTGCATAGGACTTTTTAATTTTACTTCTTGATATGAGCACATTGTGCCAACATTGCTACCTTCACTTTGCAGATTATTATTACTGACAGTGAAAGGAAGGTTTGTTCTATCTTTTATCTATCAACATCTTCAAAGTGAGTGATTGGTTAATACAGGAAAATGACAAAAGTAAGAAAGGATACGATAGGATTCCTTGATCGTTTGTGTTTCTTACAACACCATTGCCTTCTTTCTGCATTTGAAGCAAGTTCTGTTTCAAATGGAAAGTGTGGTCCCCTGGGGCCGTCAGTGCTCCTCCTGCTTAGTCATAGATACAACACGCTTACCTTATACTTGCTTTGAGTCTTTTTGAAACTGTGGGTCCACTGGAATTCTGTGCTTCTGGGGTATTGCAAATACTATATGTATATGCAAGTGGAGTGACAAGGAATGGAAGATACAAATATCCTCCATTGTCCTGTTGGACTTCACTTACAAAACATAAATTCAAAGACAGAATTAATTAAAAATTCAAAATGGCAACAACAAAGCATTGAACCAAGCATGGGACCCTACTGAGTGTGCACACGGGTGCAAGGTAAGCGTGTTATGGTAGCCGCATAGCAGGCATTTCCAGTGTGACACGGGAATGGGGGCTGCAAGGACCATGCACATTGCATGAATCCCCTCTCCTCGGGCACACATCCATTGTCCCATCAGACTTCATTTACAAAAGTCAAGTTCAAAGATAAAATTATCAATAATTTCAAGAGGCTGGCATCCCACTGTTAAACCAAGTGTGGGCCCTTCTGAGCATGGGGCCTCTGCCACCGCGCAGGTCCGTGAAGCTGGCTCTGGTGCTGGCATCCTCTGCTGCAGCAGCCAAGGCCCTGCGTGTGGTCTCTTCTGGCCAAACCCGGGCCTCTGCAGTCGACAGGCCCTCTCAGCAGTGGAGACTGCTAGTTGTCCTTTGGTTTCTATCTGCCTCTTCTTCCAATGAACACCTCGTTTGTAGCAGAAGACTCCATATCCCCACCTCTTTTCCAGCTGGGCATAGCCAGCTGACTGAGTTTTGGCCAATGGTATAAGTGGATAAGTGTGTACAGTTTCCAGGAAGGGTCTTTATACAGAGGGTGGGAGGGCTGCCCTCCTCTGCTTTCCTCGGCCTGCTGGCTGGATCTGGTGGGCATAATGGCAACAGTTCAGCAGCCACCTTGGAGTATGAGGAGGGGGAACATGCCTAGGAACAGCAGAGAGGAGGTTCAGACAGACATGGTCTCACACTTTACCAGCCCTGGGTGCCCAACCTCCAGGCCTGTACATGAGGGAATAAATCTGTGTGTGTGTTTTAAGCCACTATTAAATCATGTGTGTTTAGGCTGCTATAATGAGAAACCTAATTCTATCTGATATAGCACCATGTGTCCCCTCACCTGAGACACAGGAAATTCTGGATCACTGGCAAGCTACTTGGAGGCCATGGGAAGCCAGGAATGGGACATCTGGCTCAAATACCCAGTGACCCAGCTGCCTCCAAGCTTGACTGCTGAGCCATTTTCTGTGCCTTATCTGAAGTGTACTCCTATGGAGTTTGTCTTAGACCAGGGGTTGGCAAACCGTGGCCCGTTGACTGGCTACCTGTCTTTAAGTGAAAACTTTACCGTAACACTGCCATATTCCTTCATTTAGGTATTGAATATGGCTGCTTTTGAGCTGTAACAGCAGAGTTGAACAATTGTGAGATATATACTATTTGATCTTTTAAGAAAAATTTGCTGACTACTATCTTAGCAGATTCCCCCTCCAGGAATGACACTAACTCCCCTACAACCCATCTAGCCCAGAGGTTCTCACCGCCTGCTTCATCACTTTTATCATCTCACAGTTCTTCAGGCCAGAAGGGTCCAACTTTCCCAGGGCCGTGCTGGTAAGTAATTAACAACTGGCTCTCTGGAAGAGAAAAAAGCCCTGGTTCACAGCATTTGCCCATATCTGAAGTGTAAATATTCCTACTATGGCTAATTTCAACCTACCAACATGATGTCACTGAGACTTGAGAAGAGATGAAGACACTCAGTCTAAGGAATGGTTACAGCTCCAATGCAGCACTAGAGCCACTTCCTTTACATCTGGGCCTGGGCTCTTCCCAACTTCGCATTTAGTGGAACCCTAAAATCTAATCAGCCAGGCTGGTCTTTGACGTACAGACGATCCCTGACTTACCAGTGGTTCTTAAGAATTTTTGACAATGGTGTGAAAGCTGTATGTATTCAAAAGAAACCGTACTTTGAATTTTGAGTTTTGAGCTTTTCCTGGGCCAGCGAAATGTGGTAGATAGGATACTCTCTTGTGGTGCTGGGCAGCAGCGAACTGCAATGGTCAGCCGTGCTCACCAGGGTAGACAACTGATACTCTCCAGTGTACTGTGCCGCGGACGATTGTGCCCGACTGCAGAGGAATGTAAGTGTTCTGAGTGTGTTTAAGGCAGGCGAGGCTAAGCCATGATGTTCAGTAGATTAGGTGCATTAAATGCCTTTTTGATCTATTATATTTTCAATTTAGGATGTGTTTATCAGGATATAATCCTATAGTAAGTCAAAGAGCATCTGTACTAATTGCAGCTAAAAGAATTTAGAGAATTTAGCTCTCCAGCTTTCAGCATGATTTTCCCCTTTATTTTGTCAAGGTTTATACTGTTTACATTCTGTTCTGTTCATTTTGTCACTTTTTTTTTGTCTACAGATTGAATCTAAGATATTAAACCCCACATGAATAACATTATTATAACATGTAATTATGATTTTATATTGTATAAATATTATTTGCTGCAGAATCAAATAGCATGACTTAGAGCTCTTAAGGAGAAAATGATCTTAGATTATTAAACATCTGCAGATCAAAGGAGAATGTCACAGGTATCAATACCCAAACTGGTACCAGCTCATTTTTTCCTTGTTTATATTTCTTCTCACACTCGCCTTCCATTAAAAAAACAAAAAGCAAAATACTTATTCTATTTTGAATTACTTTGTTTCAGTGAGACATCTTCTTGAGTAATTTTTTTATATTCAGTGCATGAGTAGTACATTTTCTGACTACTTGAATTCCAGAAAATGTCTTTATATTGTCTTCACTTTGGGTGCAATTTGGCTGGCAATAGAATTCCAGATTCAAATGAATTTTCCTTCCAAACCTGGGAGATATTACTCTTTGTCTTGTAGTATCTAATTGGTGCAGAATTTTATGTCAGGCTGAATCTCATTTCTTTATATGTAACCTGTTTGTTCTTTCTGGGAGCTTGTATGATTTTCTTTGTCCTTTCAGTTCTGATATTTTACCCAATTTCATTTAAATGTGACATTTCTTTACTTGCTCTTATTGCCCTTGGGGTGTCCCTTAAAACAACACAAAACAAAGATGAAACATTTATTTGGCTTGATACCAAAAAGTATTAAGAAGAAAGAGATGCCTCATGATACTACCACCCAGGTAACTCCAATTAACATTTTTAAAGCATAAAATAACATAATATCATGCAAAGAGCAAAACAACTCTGTACAGTATAAAATCAACAGTATAGCTCTCCTCAGTCCTCGCCTACAGGCCCCTTCCCCAAAGTTCATCATCTTCACTGGTCCCTTGGCTGTCATCCAGGAAAAAATGTTTATAGCAGCAGATTATGTTCACTTTTTAAAAAGTATGGCTGGGCGTGGTGGCTTATGCCTGTAATCCTAGCACTCTGAGAGGCCAAGGCGGGAGCATTGCTTCAGCTCAGGAGTTCGAGACCAGCCTGAGCAAGAGTGAGACCCTCGTCTCTACTAAAAATAGAAAGAAATTAGCTGGACAACAAAAAATAGAAAAAATTAGCTGGGCATGGTGGCACATGCCTGTAGTCCCAGCTACTCGGGAGGCTGAGGCAGGAGGATTGCTTGAGCCCAGGAGTTTGAGGTTGCTGTGAGCTAGGCTGACGCCACGGCACT
>CAUYSK010099824.1:0-30568 GCA_963575035.1 Avahi laniger
AATAGAAAGAAATTAATTGGACAACTAAAAATATATATAAAAAATTAGCCGGGCATGGTGGCGCATGCCTGTAGTCCCAGCTACTCGGGAGGTTGAGGCAGGAGGATCGCTTGAGCCCAGGAGTTTGAGGTTGCTGTGAGCGAGGCTGACACCAGGACACTCTAGCCTGGGCAACAGAGTGAGACTCTGTCTCAAAAAAAAAAAACTTGTTCATTCACTCACAATGTACGTATTTCTCTATCTCCCTTTCTCTCTATCTACTATCAATATACATCCATCCACTAATCTACCTCTTATAGAGGCTTGGTATTTTATAACCTCCTAAACGGGTATTATAGTCTTCTCTTTGTTAAAATATTTACCTGTATTTCTGAATCTAAGCAAATTGTATAAAATGACAGAAAAGAGAAATGACACCATGCCTTGTGTTCCTTTTCATAAACTCAGGCACTTGCAAACTATTTTAATAGGCTCAATTTTGTTCTCTTCATGGAAATATTCTGCTGGTATAAATAGGTATAAATTTCAGGTTATAGAGGTTTTTTTTTTTTTTTTTTTTTTTTTTTTTTTTTTTTTAAGGGCAGGTATCCAGACATCTTTGCATAACAAGAGCTGTAGCTTTGTGTTTTACAATAAAATCAGCAGCTTCACTGACTAGCTAGGAAATTCACCTGCTTTGTGCTATAAATCATAATTACAAATCTGTATGACGGAAACCTAAACTCAGTTGTGAGGAAAATTGGTCATTTGGCATAATAGTAAGGAAAGTTTTATAAAAAACTGTGAAATCATGCTCAGCTAGCTACATAATTTAATAAATTTTCATGACAATTATCCGGAGACCTGGACATGTTTTATGTCAGGCAGCAGCAGACATCATTAAATATCACTAACCACTGAGTTCTTGAAGACCTTTTCCAGTTCATAAATAGCATAATTCGATTTCAAAAACATATTATTTTTCTAAATAACATTTTTATTATTGATTGTTAAATTATATGATACGTGTCAACAAAAATCAACATTATGAGTCATGGCAATTATCTCTTATAAGAAAAAAACGTAAGTGTGTCTTTTCTAAATGCTGTTGCTAGAACTCTGCTAATCTGGCTCTGGTTATTAGCAGTCATATAAATATAAATCATGCATATTTTATCCTTTAAAATTACATATGTTATATTTTTATTGTTATGGTTTCTTTCTAATTTGGTTTTAAGATCGCTCTGTTGACACTGGCCATTAGCCAAGATAGCCACTCTATAGGAGAGCCCTAGGGTTGCCGAGAGGGTGGGAGAGGGGAGGGGGAGAATTAGATTCAGGTGTGTGTGTCAGCTGAGACACAAATGCATGAAACAGAAGAAATTTATTATTCACAGGTCTCAGAGAGCCATAGAGGTTAGGAATGATGACAGAAAAGTCCAGGGGTGGCAGGGGGCTCAAACAGTGAGAGAGAGAGAGAGAGAGAGAGAGAGAGAAACTGAGAGAGAAAGAGAGAGGAGTGTGATGTGTTTCAGGTCAGTGAGCGGGTCAGATGAGAAGCAAGTGGGCTATATAGCAAACAACCACATGGGGAGGGGCAGTTTTAACTAGGCCAAAGGTGACAGGGTATGTATGACTGGATTTCAGATAACTTTTGCCACGTATAAAAATAGATACATAGTCAGCAAGTATATTAAACTAATTTATCACAAAGGTATTACAAATGCCAAACACAGTATGTCTTTATCCATCTAACTGTTCTTTAATTTTTATAATATAATCTTTATCCAATACAAAAATATTTGAGATAACTATAGAGGCATGTGCAATTGTAAGAAATGAAAGAGATAGATCCCATCCTTTTACCCAGTTATCTCCAATGGTAACATCTAGTAAAATTATAACGCAATACAAAAAAACCAGAATATATTAATATGTTCAAGATATATAAATATTCTATCACCACAAGAATCTCTCAGGTTGACTTTCACAGCTACCGCCACCTCCCTGCCCCACTCCATCCCTGCAATATTACAGTCACTCATCTGTTCTCCATTTCTATAATTTTGTCAAGAATGTTATATAAATGGAATTATACTGCATGTAACCTTTTACACTTGGATATTTTTTCACTCAGCATAGTTCCCTGGACATTCAATCAAGTTGCTATGCTTATCAGTGCTTCATTCATTTCTATTGCTGAGTAGTACTCCATGGTATGGATATACTAGGGTTTATTTAATCACTCACTCATTGAAAGGCATCTGGTTTGTTTCCAGATTTTGGCTATTATGAATAAATCTGCTAAAAGTATCTGTGCACATGTTTTGTGTAAACATAAATTGTTATTTTTTCAGGCATAAATTCCCATTAGTTCAATTATTGAGTGGTATGGTAGTTGCATGTTTAGTTTTATAAGAAGCTACCAAAGAGTTTCCCAGAGTGGCTGTACTCTTCTGTATTCTGACCAGCAATGTATGAGTGATCTGATTTCTCTACATTCCTTGCCAACATTTGGTGTTGTCACTATTTTTTATATTAGACATTCTGATAGGCTTGTAGTGAAATCTCACTGTGGTTTTGCATTTCCCTGCCAATTAATGATGTTGAAAATCTTTTCATGTGCTTATTAACCATCAGTATAGTCTCTTTGATGAAATGGCCCTTCATTTGCTTTTGCCCATTTTCTAACTGGATTGTATTTCTATTGTTGAGTTTTCAGCATGCTTGACACATTCTAGAAACTAATCCTTTGTCAGATGTGTGGTTTGAAAATATTTTCTTCCAGTTTATAGCTTTCCATTTCAACATCTTCTCATGAGCCTTCATAGAGCAAAATATTTTAGTTTTGATGATGTCTAGTTTATTAATTTTTTTCTCTTATGGATCTTGTTATTGGTGAAATCTAAGAAATATCTGTTTAGCACTATGTTGGATTAATTTTTGCATAAGGTGAGTGTGAGCATCTTGATAAGAATTGTAGGAAACCTACAGATTAATTTAGATAGAACTGATATTTTTACTATACTGAGTTTTCCAATCCATGAATACAATATATCTCTTCATTCATTTATAGGTTGTTTGATTTTGTCATTTTCTGCATATGAGTCCTGAAAATATTTTGTTAGACTTATATCTGATTATTTCATTTTTTGGCAAGATTATATATTGTATTGAGTTTTTAATTTCAGTTTTTACATTTTTGTTGTTAGTATATATAAAGATGATTGAATTTTTGTGTTCTATACCATGACCTTACTGAACTAACTTCTAACTTCTACAAGATTTTTGTTGTAGATCCCTTGGGATTTTTTGGTAGATAAGCATGTGATCTGAAAATAGGGACAAGTCATTTTTTCCTTTCCATTTTGCATGTCTTTTATTTCCTTTGCTTGCCTCACTATACTGGCTAGGACTTCCAATAGCATGTTAAATAAGAATGGTGAGAGTGGGTATCCTTGTGTTGCTACTTATTTTCAGAGGAAAGTATACAATGTTCATCATCAAGTGTAATGTCAGCTGCAGTTTTATTCTGTAAACTGTTTATCAGGTGGAGGACCTTCTCTTCTTTCTAGATTGCAAAGAGTTTTTTTATAAGGAAAGGATATTGGGTTTTTTCCTAATTCTTTTCCTGTCTTGATTGATATAATCATGTGATTTTTCTTCCCTTAGTCTTTTAAATCTTTTAATGGGGAAGATTACATTAATGGGATTTCAAATATTGACCCATCCTTTATTTTGAAATAAACCCCATTTGATCATGGTGTATACTTTTTGTTATATACTGATGGATTCAAGTTGCTGAAATTTTGTGTCTAATTTCATGAATAATGTTAGCAAGTATTTTTTTTGTTATATGTTTCTGGTTTTTGTACCAGGGTAATGCTGGCCTCATAGAATGAATCAGAAAGTGTTCCTTTGTCTTCTTTTTTCTGAAAGAGCTGCCTGGTGCTAATTCTTCTTTAAATGTTTGGGAGAATTTACCAGTGAGGGCATCTGGGCCTGAAGATTTCTTTGGGGAAGATTTTTAACTATTAACCCAATTTCTTTAATAGTTATAGGAATATTCAGATTGTTTATTTCAACTTTGGTGAATTTTGGCAGTTTGTGATTTATTAGATACACATCAATTTCACATAAGTTGTTGAAATTATGTGTGTAGAGCTGTTCATAGTACCACCTTATTATTTTATTATTTTTAATGTCTGAGGTTATCTGTAGTGATATTACCATGTATTACTTGGATATTTTTTAGGATTCATACTTATTTATAGTGTTTTCGAGTATATTATGTCATATTATTTCTTAGTGGTTTTAATGGTAATTTTATATATGTATATATATATGTGTGTGTGTGTGTGTGTGTGTGTGTGCGCAACTTATCACTGTCCATTGGTATCAATGTTTTACTACTTTGAGTGAACCATACAAACCTTAGGTTTTAAAATGTACTTGGTTTATTAACTCATCACATAATATGTAAATGATGTATTCTGAAAAAGATGAAATTTTCCAGTTACAGTTTCACTGAATCAAATCTCAGTTTATATATAAAAAAATTAAAATCTAAGTGATTTATAGCTGAATATGTGTGACTATAAATATAATATAGTTGATTTTTTAAGCAAAAATTAGAATACCCAAATATTATTCCCTTCATAGGGGTTCTATTAATAAGATTAAACATTTGTTTCTGTTATGGTTCTTAATCAAAATATTTTTATAGAACCTTCTTTGGAACTATATTCATGCCTGAAGGTGTTTCTGATATTTGGAAACAGTATAAGTCATTCGGAATCATGATTGGTGGTCAAGTGGATTTGAGCTAAAATCCTAAGACCAGAAACATTCTTAGTGGTGCTTATAAATTAGCTCTCAGCTGGTTCACATACTGCTTTTAACAATATAGTGCTCTTGGAACAATCCTTCCAAAGTCCTTTAAGCACAGGATTTAATTTGGATACTTAAGGTATGGTTGGTTGTTGCTTTTGTTTTCTTGTACAGTCAGTACTGTATAGTCACATGCTGTATGTATTAAATAGCCCAGTTTTCTTCCGACTTGTAAATAATAACTATTTCAAAGTAGTTAATCTAAAAACAAAAACCAAAACCCCAGTCACATATTTGCATGTTCTTTGTAAGCTTCATCCATGCTGGTTATTGCACTGAATGATGTATTATTATGGCATGTTAACAGTATTCCAATAACAGCACTTTATCTTATTTATATGAACACTTTTGAGGTGCTACTTAAGTCCAAACTGATGTACTATTCATTTGTAAAGATCAGGTACAGGAATGAACCTTGGTCTAAAGGTATTTTTCTTATGAAAATGGTGTTATGTGTTATTGAAGGATGTTAAAATGCTAATTTGAGAGAAGTAGGAGTGTATTTGTTTTATATATTTGGACATGAAATTTATTTTCTAGAACTGGGGAGAAGGAAGTTCTATATTTGCAGAATGTTTACAAAATGAATAGTCATAATGAAGTTCCTGTGAACACCATCATGGTTTTGTATGAACAGGAACCTTCTGGCGTCATTCAACATTTGTTCCTGAGTGTGTGTACAGTGTACTTTGTACAAACAGCTTTATCATTTTTATAGGCTTAGCATGAGTTCTGCTACAACTGCTATGGCATATTTATTGTTCCCTTTAATATTGGTGAAAGTCTCACTCTTTTGTTATATAGTTTTGTTTCTGTACAACTACTGTAACTTTCTGTATAAGACTATTAATAGAAAAAAATTTTTTAAATGTACTTGAGATTTGTTTTAATAAGATACGGTAAGACACACAGACATAGAAATGTCTGTCATGAAAGAAGATGTTTTTATACTCACAGTTCCCTAGAAAAAGGAATCATAACATGCCATGCAAAGCCCCATAGGGAAGTACCAGTGTTGGTCAGGAGGCAGGTGGGGACAAGCATGAGCAAGTCCTTTATTGTGGTTTTTATGGAAAGAAATAGTCAGGAAGCAGGTGTAGGATTGGCTGGTTTGAATAATTTCACTGGGCTCTGGGGTGTAAGAATTATCTCAGGTAGTGTGGTACCTAGCCCTGGGGTAGCTGGCTTGCAGTGTGAGAGCCTGAGAGAAGGAGTGTGTGGGAGTCTGTGCGCTCTGGATTGTTAAGTTTGCAAATGAAAGGTGCTTTCACAGGTGGTTTTTTATTATCTCCAGGAATTAGCTAACCCTGGAGGGGCAGCTCCTCCCCAGTCAGCAAGGCCCCAGATACCAAAGCATCAAGATCCCTTAACTCCATTTAGATCACCTTATGCTCCCTATATTTTAAAATATAATTGTTTTAAAACTCCTCCCTCCTCTTTCTCTCTCTACATATATATGTATATATATATATACACACACACATACATACATGTATACCATCGTGTCACAAAGTATTGAAATTTTTTCTGAAACCATCAAATATGATTTGAGACTCCAGAGAAGTAGTATAATTTATTATATTTACTGTTATTTTTATCAATTCTGATATTTCTTCTTTTCTTAAGTTCTAATCTTTCTTTTTATTATTTCCTATCTGTTTAGGAACATTCTTTAGTTATTCTTTAAGGGCTTGTTTGCTCACAATAAATTTGCTTTCTTTTCCTTGATCTGAGAATGTCTACATTTTCCCTTTATTCATAGAACATATATTATCTGGATATAGAATTCACAGTTTACAGTTACCTCCTTTCAGTACTTGAAAAATGTGAGCCACTTCCTTCTGGCCTCCATGGTTTTGGATGAGAAATCTCCTGTCAATGGAATTGGTGTTTCCCCATAAGCAATGCAGTATTTCTCTCTGGCTATTTTCAAGGTTTGTTTCTTTGTCTTTAGTTTTCAAAAGTTTAATGATGATGTGTCTTGCCTTGGATTTCTTTTACTTTAAAATGATTGTTTACTCAGCCTCTTGAATCTGTAGGGTGGTGTACTTCATCATATTCAGCAAGTTTTCAAACACTATTTCTTTGAATAATTGCTCATTTCCACTCTCTCCTTTCCTTCTGGAGCTCTGATAATACAAATGTTTGCTCTTTTGTTATTTTCGTACAGGTCCTTGGAACTCTGTTCATTTTTTTTTACAGTCTATGTTCTCTCTGTTGTTCGGATTATATAAATTCTATTCATCTGTCCTCACCTTCACTGATTCTATTCTCAGTCATCTCCATTTTACTCCAGCCCATCCAGCAAAAAGTTTATTTAAATTACTGTATTTAATCAGTTCTGTAATTTCCATTTGGTTCTTTATTCAACATATTTTTTCTGAGATTATGTTTTCATGTTTGATGAGAATTTAAAATTGTTTCTTAAAGCATAATAGGGGGCACTGACTCATACTGCTTTCTTTAAGTTGGGTAGGGCAAGTTTGGTCCCTGCTGGGCCCCACTGACTCCAAGAGAAGAGATGTGAGAAAGTAGAATGCCACCTAGCTCACCTCTTACCACATCATTTTACCTCATTAATGCCAGATGGAGTTAGAGGCTCATTTCCCACTGGTCTTTGCTCACATGTAGGGAGAAAGGAAACAAAATACCAACTATGATGCCTTGTATCCCTTCATTCTTTCTTGTTGATGCTTGGTGGGGTGCAGCTGTGGTCTCCCCTCTGGACTCCACTGATTCCAGAGATTAGAGTGGGTTAGGAGTGACTCTTGGCCTTGCATTATACTCTAGTGGATCTTGTCAACACAGGAGTGGGAAGAAAAATGGATTGTTACTATTCCAACTTGAACCATTTTGCTCAGTTTCATTGACAAGTGCAGATATAGGCAGTTAGTTCCTCTAGGCACCAGATTTTTAAGCCTCATTGCTCCTGGGTGGGAATAGAATCTTAGCATGTAACATAATCCTGTTGACACTACCCTGATGGGGAGAAAGTGGAAGGAATGAGGCTATACCGTCTTGGCCAAATCAGAAGTCTGATGAAAGAAAGTATTTTAAAAATATGTTGTCAACTATGAATTTTTTTCCATTGCATTATTTATAAGCAAGCAAAGATAGATCTTCTTTTTGTTTACATATTATGATTCTCTTAGTTCTATACTTTTGTGAGTGACAGAAAATGTTGCTAAATCTAAAATGTTAAAATAAATTAATATAAAAATAAATTATTTAAGATATTTAATACCACTAACCAATAACAATAACAAAGTGTATTTAAAGGTGGTGATAGGGATTTTCTAATTGCAGGACAGGTTAACCACCACTGTAGTAGACACATGATCTGACTTGATTTTTCTAATTTCTGCTGTTCATAGAACACACTACGGTAATTAACTGAGAGCAGGGAGAACTGCAAAGATACTATTGTGAATAGGTAGATGTATTTGTTTCCTACGCCTGCTGTAACAAATTATCAAAAATTAAGTGGCTTAATACAACAGAAATTTATTCCCTAACTGTTTGGGAGGCCAGAAGTCTGACATCAGTATCACAGGGTTGAATCCAAGGTGTTGGCAGGGCTTCTTGCCTCTTCCAGTTCCTGGTTGCTGCTGACATTTCTTGGTCACATCTCTCCAATCTCTGCCTCACCATCACATGATCTTCTGCTCTGTGTCTGTCTCAGAACTTCCTGAGTCTCTCTCTTATAAGGATAAATATGATTGAATTCAGGGCCCACCTGAATAATCTAGAATAATCTCTTCATCTAAATCTCCTTGATTTAATCACATCTGGAAAATCTTTGCCATCTTAGGTAACATTCACAATTCCAGGGATTAGGATTTGGGAAAATTAAGTTCCATGTTTTTGTAGGGTCCAAGGTCCCCTTTTCATCGTTGTCTGGCATATGGGGAGTCATTCTTAGCATCTAGCTCTGCATTACTTGGCTCTTGGTCCCCTTAATTTTCAAAGGTACCAATGATGTGTTGAATAATTCTTATGCTTCAAGTCTCTGAATTCTTCTGCCTTCCTGTTCTGCTACTAGCAGGGGAGAAATTTCTCTGCTTTTATGGATTCATGTGATTAGATTAGGCCCATCTGGATAATCTTCCTTTTTAAGGTCAACTTCGACATATAATTGCTATAGTTTAGATACAGTTTGTTTGTCCCTACCAAATGTCATGTTGAAATTTGATCCCCAATGTTGGAGATGGGGCCTAATGAGAGGTGTTTGGGTCATGGGAGAAGATCTCTTAGGAATAGATTAATGACCTCCCTGTGGACTGGTGAGTGAGTTCTCTCCCTCTATTAGTTGGGTTTTTTTTTTTTTTTTTTTTTGAGACAGAGTCTCACTCTTTTGCATGGGCTAGAGTGAGTGCCATGGCATCAGCCTAGCTCACAGCAACCTCAAACTCCTGGGCTCAAGCGATCCTACTGCCTCAGCCTCCCGAGTAGCTGGGACTACAGACATGTACCACTATGCTCGGCTAATTTTTTTCTATATATTTTTAGTTGTCCGATTAATTTCTTTCTATTTTTAGTAGAGACGGGGTCTCGCTCTTGCTCAGGCTGGTTTCGAACTCCTGAGCTCAAACAATCTGCCCTCCTCGGCCCTCCAGAGTGCTAGGATTACAGGCGTGAGCCACCGTGCCCAGCCTATTAGTTGGTTGTTAAAGATAGCCTGGCACCTCTCCTTCACTCTCTTGCTCCCTGTCTCCCCATGTGATCTCTGTGCACACCAGCTTCCCCCTTCACCTTCTGCTATGAGTGAAAGCAGCCTGAGGCCCTCACCAGAAACAAATGCTGGGCACCATGGTTTTTGTACAGCCTGCAGAACTATGAGCCAAATAAACCTCTTTTCTTTATAAATCACCCAGTCTCAGCTATTCCTTTATAGCAAGGCAAAACAGACTAATATAATAATATAACAAAAACATAGGGGTGACATTTCATAACTTCCACAGGTTTCTGGAGATGTGTCCTGGTATCTTGAGGCTGTATTAGTTTCCTGCGGCTACTATAACAATTTACTACAAGCTAGGTGACTTAAAGCAACAGAAGTTTATTCTTTCAGAGTTCTGGAGGCTAGAAGTCAAAAATCAAGTAGTCAGTAGGGCTGTGCTCCTTCTAAAGGCTCTAGAGGATTATCTATTCCTTGCCTCTCTGGCTTCTGGTGGCTTTTGGCTTGTGTTGGCTTGTTGCTGCATCTCTCTCTGCTTTGTCTTCATATTCCCTTCTCTTCTGTGTGTGTCTGTCAAAACTATCTCTGCCTTTCTCTTATAAAGATACATGTGATTGCATTTGGCCTCTCTAAAATAATCCAGCATAAGCCAATATTCTTAAAATTCTTAATTTGACATATTTTTTGTTGTGTGAGGTGATTTTTGCAATATAAGGTAATATTCACAGTTTCTTGGGATTATGAAGTAGATAGCTTTGAAGGTGGTATTATTTTTAGCCTACCATGTCAGGTGACAGATAAGATGATAACTCAAAGTAGGTTGATAGAGTCATGTTAAGAATACGAATACTCTGGATGGGTTTTGAAAATAAAATTAGTAGGACTTGTTGACAGATTGGTTGAAGGATGTGAAAAAAATAGAAGAGCAAAGATGACTTCATGATATCTGGTCTTAGTATCTACCATGGTGGAGTTGCAACTAATGAGACAAGGAAGACAACAGGAGAAAGTGTTTTAGGGAATAAGATTGAATTTGTTGAGGGCATGTTAAGTTTTGAGATTTTGTAATGGGGAAATGGCCTGAAAAAAAATGACAAAGACATTTTCTGTCTCCTTAAAACTTCCCCTACTCTTTTTGTGAACTGCATTCTGGCCTGTATACCTGAGGCAGGTTAAGTCTTTTGTTAAAACTCTCAGGAATTTATAGGCTTTGTCTTCAGCAAAGATGAGATGATTAGAATAGTTAACCACAGTAATTGCCTGAAGCTGAGAGCCCTCCCTTTAAAAGCTCTGTATTTCTGCCTATGTTTGTGAAATTTGGGATTTTGAGACAAGAAGGTCTACCATATTTTCTCCTTTATGGACAAAGTAAATTTTCTTTCCTTCCTCCTCTAACCGTTTATCGCCATTCTTCTGATTCAGCCTAGTGGACAAGTGGCCAAGCTTTCGGTAACAATTTCTATTAGATATTTAAATAGAAATCATGGGTAAGTCATTGGATTTTGAAGACAGAATTTTAAAATATTCTTGGGCTGTAAAAAGAAACTTGAGAGTTACTAGTATACACAAAGCATATAAAACTATGAGGCTGGATGAGATCACCTATAGCATAAGCAGATATTCATATGATCCATCATAGATTTCTGTAAGATAAACAAAGACTGTGCTCTGGAATATTGCAACATTTAGAGGATATAAGATGGAAAGGCATAAGCAAAGAAAGCAACACTTTGTGGAAGTGAGGTAGGAAGAAAGCGAGGACAGTCTGGTGTCCTGGAAGGCAGGTGAAAAATTCTTTCAGGGTGCAAGAGTTGAAGTGAGGTAAGATGAGGAGAGAGAGTTTATAGTTAAATTGACAAAATGGATATCATAGAAAATGTGACAAAAGTAGCTTTGATGAAGTGTCAAAAAAAGCCTGACTAAATTGGCTGAGGAGAAAATGGGAGGAGTGGAATTGAAGTGTTCAACTCTTGAGGTGTCATCAACTCTTTTTAGGAGCTTTTGTATACAGGAGAGACAAGAAGTGTGGAGATTTCTTGTAGGAGATGATATGGGAATAAGAGTTAATTTTTAAGATAGGAAAAATTTCAGAATTTTATGTGAAAATGAGAATAATTTAGAAGAGAAGAAAAATTGATAAAGCTAGTGATAAAAGATAATAGCTGGAATTATCACAGATGGAACATAGTGGACCACTAGAGACCTAAACAAAAGTGGTGACAAGTTTGTCTACTGTAACAGGAGGGAAGACAGACCATAAAGTGACAGATACAGGTATCTCTTTCATTGGGATGGTGGAAGCTTTTGGAAATTATCATTTGATTCACTATATTTTCTCAGTAAATTAGAACTCTAGGTTATTATTAGTTAAAATTGAGTATAGAGGAGGAGGTTTAAAGATACGAGGAGGGAGTTAGATGCGTGAAATAGAATGAGAGTCAGAAAATGTGGTATGGTGGCAAGAATTCCTTAGGGAACCATTTTTAGTTAGTGGTCATGGATTTAAAGTAAAATCTTTTAGCACATTTGTATGATTTCTTCAGCCATATTCATCTACACAGAGGCAGGCATGGATGTGCTAGCCATTCACAATTACATTAGGCATTAAGTAAGGCAGAAGAAAGAAACAGGGAGAAAAGCAAGGAAGATAAGAGTATATGCAAGAGCACTATTGTAACTGTGGATCAGGGAGTTGGTTTGATGAAGTGAAGACATGAGAAAGGATAAGATTTGAACATTTTCCAGAATTGCAGTACTGCAGAAAATGAACTGGAAAGACAGGTGACTGTAAGAGAATGGGATGTTTGAAATTGAGAATATAGAGGAATTGAAGTGGATTGGGAATAATTTGTTATAGAGTATAAACACAGGCAAAACTAAGGTTGAACAAAAAGCAAGGTAATTGGGGGAAAGTAAGGCAGTTGCAGAAAAGATCAGCTATGTAGATATAGAACTCAACAAGGATTTAAAAATATATATGTATAGTGTTGGACCTGTAGATATTTTGTTTGATGGACTAAGACCCAAACCTAGAGACTTCTAGGGGAGATGGAGAATGGCCTAGTAGCAGAAATGTAGAAGGAGGAGGACACTTTCTCTACCTCCAGGCCCAGGATTTTGAGGATGTGGGAAAGAAAGAGCTACAACTTGAAAAGGCTGTGGGGAAAACAGTGTCCTATCAGGGAACAGTCAAGTTTCAAGAAGGTACAGAGAACATTCAGAGAAGTTGATGTAGCGAACAGAGGGTATTTTCCTGATGACAGATCATGAGTTTCAATGGATGGTGTGGTAGATTTTTAGGATTAGGAAAGGAGTTAGTATTGTGGTCAAAAAATTGGATGCATACTATAGTTGGTGATGTGAATGCAGAGGATGAGGGATGACTAAAAAGAATTGGTATTCACATGGTAACATACAAAGAGAGATAAATGTACAATGAGATGCTTCTACACAGAAGACATGGTGGTAGCAAGATCTGACACCCCTACTATCTTCGGGGATGAGTCTTTGGAGGTGGGAAAGAATGGATAACTTTGCAAATACGTATTACATACAAGGATTTACTGATGGCTTGAAAATAATCCACTAATTATTCAATAATCTCTAACTACCTACTTTGTGATCGATGAGCGTAGCATTCTCAAAATTTAGCCTTCACAAATAACAAGCTAATGTCATATGTGGAAAGTTTGCTAATGTACCCAGTAATCGAGTGTTTGGCTGTAAGATAAATGTTTCACCATTAGCCTCTTTACACTTATTAGTTTTCTTCCTGATAGAAGTTGTGGTAAATATCACAGCATTATTTATGTGTGATAATAAGATGAATGATACTCAATGATGGCTTATTCTGGTCCTTGATAGGGGGCTGGGATTCTAGTACACACCCAGTTGCTAAAGGAAAGGACATTCATTGTAGCTACCAGAATTCAGGAAAAATAACAGTGACAAAAAGCAAGGAGTGGCTGTGTTCAGTCAAAATAGAGAAATCCTAAAATGGATGCCTTCATAAAATGCATTCATCATTTCCCTTTTATGAGATAACTGAAAAAAATATATAAATCTAATCCCTTCCATAAGATTAAATTTTGACATGCCCACAGAGCTGATGACAGTAAAGAGTTTCATTTGTGTACTTATTTCCTACTCATGGAGACATGACAACTTAGATCCATTTGATCTTACTTTTAGACTTATATATATATATATATACACACACACATATATATATATATATATATATATATATATATATATATTTCTTTTAGCATGTCAGCTAAAAGAAAAAAAAAAGATAATTCCAGTTCAGGCGTAATTGAATTTTTGACATATCAGATAGAGCTCCGATTACATTTGACACATCCATACTGATTTTGTTTTAAACTTTTCTTATCTTGTTATTTCTAGAATTTTTTACTTTAAATTAAATAAAGCTTTGAAGTGACAGAATATTTTAATTAACTTCACTAAATGAATATAATATTTACCCTTGAATTGGAATCTGATATTATTTTTTTCAATCAAAGACAAACATAATGAGAAATAATATTTGTATAGTATAAAACAGGACTTTTGTTTTTTAGAATGCATCAGATAGGACATGACTTAAAACATATTTTAGCTTAACAGAGTCTAAGAATTAAAACAAAAACGCTAAGTATACAAAATTTCACTAAGTTTCTCAAAAATAACCAAACTGTGCTAAACCTGTCACTACCTTTACTATCTCTCTCAACTTTCTTTCCCGCTTCCATATCTTGAGGCCCTTATACAGAAGCTAATGCGTTCTACATTTTTCCATACCAGTGGATTCTGTTCCATTGAACTTCAGTATTTTTCCACTGATTTCCTCTATATCTTATGAAGGTGGATAAGTGCTCAATTTTAAGCATATTCTATTGTTTCCTTCAAGATAGGCACTTGATACTTCATCCCAGCATATTAAAGACATTAGACCAATAAAACTAGAAAGAATATATTCCATTTTGCAAAATGAAACCTCACTCTCTAACTCATGTTCTATTTACTTCCAAAACTAGTAGAAAAGCCTGACCACTTTTCTAAATTTCTGATGTCATTTCTAGTACCTCAGGAAAAAAATGTTCAATTTTTTAAAGAAAGGAAACATATTCTAAAATTAGTATGAAAATGAGAATAATTGTTCAAAAAGCCAACAATTTATGAGAACTGCTGTTATTAATGTTCTTTTTTTTTTTTTTTTTGAGACAGAGTCTCACTCTGTTGCCTTGGCTAGAGTGAGTGCCATGGCGTCAGCCTAGCTCACAGCAACCTCAAACTCCTGGGCTCAAGCGATCCTCCTGCCTCAGCCTCCCAGGTAGCTGGGACTACAGGCACGCACCACCATGCCCAGATAATTTTTTTTTCTATTTTTAGTTGTGTGGCCAATTTCTTTCTATTTTTAGTAGAGACAGGGTCTCGCTCTTGCTCAGGCTGGTCTCGAACTCCTGAGCTCAAACGATCCGCCCGCCTCAGCCTCCCAGAGTGCTAGGATTACAGGAGTGAGCCACCGCACCCAGCCGGGAAGTCCTTATTTCTTAAAGCACTCAGTTACTTCATGAAAAAAAATTGTAAAGTTCTTCCTTGTTTTAGTTCCTAGTTCACTGTCTGGAGATACCAATCTCTGAAGTTCTGCTCTCAGAAACAATACAGGCAATTAAAGTCCCTCTTTCACATTGGAGAAGCCACTTTTCCATGCTCAATATAATTTATTCCCTTAAGTACCAGGCCCAGTTCTGTACTTTCACCAAAGCCTTGCTAGTTATCTGGACTTCCAAGGATTTAAGATGCTGATTGCCTTGTGTTTGGGTCCTTCAATAGTTGACACCAAACCAGTAAGTTCAGCTACCTGTTATATTTAACCTATGATGTATGATTATTTGGATCTCCAAACGTAGTCCTTAAATTCTTATCTTTATGGACTCCACATACATTGGGACATCACCATTTCAACCTCGACTGTAACATGCTGACTATTGCCTTAATCTTAAATATAAGATTTTCCAAGTTTCTAATTTCATGCTTTCGCCAAAACTATAGCTATGTCTGTTTTTTGCAGCGCCAGTGGAAATTCAATCAATAGCTTTAATTGCAGGTTTTGGTTCCAAGTAGAGTTGTCAATCCACTTATCAGGTATTTACTATCAATTTCCTAAAATGTGACAATATTAAAAAATATTCTTCATCACTCAAAACCCATGCAATGAAACACCCTATTTTTTCAATACTTTAATGTATACCATGTTTAATTGACCCAATTACCCAGGTATGATCTAATCAACATAAAGCAGTTTGGAGCAATTACCTATGTTTTTATACCTAAGAAAAATAATAATTTTACTGTTGTGGCTCAAATTTACTTTCAATTTTTGGGTAATCTTACTACAAAGTATGTTGTTCTCAAATGAAGTCAAGAAAACCCAAAAATATACTCCCAAGTCACACATCACCATATTCGATTTATTCTATTGATACTTTGTACTCACATCTTTCCTTAATATTTTGTAATAAAATCTTCAATCGAACATTACAGAACACTGAAGCTATATGTGTTTTTAGCATCTAGCATATTTGCATTCTCTTCCTTTTTTGTGATACATATATTTGCTAAATATTCTATGATTTTACACAAAACATGGATGACATAGACCTATGGCATGGCTTATTTTAATAAGACTATCTCAGAAATTTATTATAGCCATCTCTGCAGGCTAATTAATTTATTCATGTCACCTCTTCAGTAAGAATTTTTCTACTTCCCCATCCAAAATTGCACCCATAACATATGATATTCCTTATCCTCCTTCTCTGCCCATTTTCTCTAGCCATCACATTTGATTATTGTCTTTCTCTTTCTGTTAGCATGCAAATGCCAGGAATTTTTGTCGGTGTGGCTCCTGATAAATCCACAGATATTAGAACGGGGTCTTAGCATATAACATTTTTCAACCAATATTAGTGCATGAATGAATGGACCAAGGAACAGTTCTGGCTGTTGGGAATACTGTAGGAAATGATACAGAAAATATTCCTGGCCTCATGGACTTTAACTTCTATCAAAGAGGAAAAGATAAAGTACATATAAATAGAGAACTATATAATAGGTTTTAAGTTAATTATTTAGGGAAGAGAATTAGTGGAGTCTGTTTTCATGGAAGATTTATCTAAAAAGATGACATTGAATGGAGACCTAAAAGATCAGGAGGAAGTTAAACAAAAAGTTGAATTTTGAATTAAGAGTGTTACAAGTAGAAAGATGAGTAATTTTAAGACTTCAGCTGGAATTGGCACAGAACGTTGATGGAGCAGTGCAACGAATGGTGGGGGAGATTGAAGAATGTGAGGTCAGAGAAATAAGAGGGATCAGATCACGTAGGGCCTTTCTGACCTTACCTCCTACAGTTGACCTGGAAAACATAAGGAAGTTTTAAACAGCATGGTGATATGATCCTGTTTATTTATTTATTTACAAAATATCACTCTGGATTCTGTGTGGAAATTAGACTGTTGGATGCCACATTGAAATAAAGGAAGCTGTTGTAGTAGTTCAGGTAATGTATGCTAGGGTGAAACTGGTGGAGGTGGTAAGAAGTGGTCAGAAGTGTGACATATCTTGATGGTTTTGCTGTCAGTATTTACTGATGTGCTTGAAATTCACAGTAAGAAAGAAATACTCCTAGGTTTTTTGGCAAGTTAAACGTAGATAAATAATAGTGCCATTAACTGAGATGGAGAAATCTTTGGGGAATAAATTAGCATGAAGATGAGGAGACAAGTATATCAAGAGTAACATTTAGTTTGAGAAGCTTGCTAGATATCCATGTCAAGAAGAAAATGTACAGTTGTAACTCAGGAGAGAGTTTGAAGTTGGAGATATAAATTAAGAAGTTATAAAGTATGGATGGTATCCGCAAGCCTGCAATAAATGACTAGGAAGATAATATAACTACAGAAAAGGCAAGACTCAGCCCAAAATCAAGCTGAAGTATAGAGTTAGGATAGAAGATAAGAGACAGAAGATTCAGAATGTGTGAACAATGACAAAGGAGAATTAAAAAAACAAAATCCGAATGAATATAACATTTCAAGAAAGAGAGAAGAGTCGGCTATGTCAAATGCTTTTGAGAGATGAAGTAAGATAAGGACATAACATTTGTCTATAAATTTTGCAACATGGAAAATATGATTTCCTTAACAAAAACATTTTCAGTTGAGTTTTCAGGATTAAATTCTCACTGCAGTGAGTTAGAGAATTGGTGGTAAAGAAGTAGAGACAGTGAGTATAGACAACTCTTTCCAGGAATTTTGCTTCCAATAAGAAGAGAATTAACTGAAGGGATCAAGGGATCAAGGTGTTAATTTTTATATATATATATATATATAGGTATCATAACATCCTGGTATATACTGTTGGAATCATTTAAAAGAGGGAAACTTTGTAGATATAGGTGAGATGAGGGATTTTTGAAAAGTAAGGTCATTAAAAAATTAGAAGTGGGATGTGGGGCTCAAGTAGATGCACTGGGTTGAGATGAGAGCACAAACAATTTGGCCCTAGAAATGGGAGTAAAGATGAAGTTTTCTTTTTCTTTGTCCTCCAGCCATGTTCAGCTATTTGTGTGCAAATTTAGAAAGAATAGAGAGTTGGTTTGTGCCTAATGTAGTACACTGGAACACTGTTCCGGATAATTCATTCCTTTTTATTATGGTTATATAATCATGGCCCTTGCTTTGACTTTGTTTTGACTTTGATGTGTTCCATTTTACAAGAGGCAGAGTATATTTCCCATCTCTACCGATACTAAACATGACCATGTGACTTAGTTTGGCCACTGGAATGTGGGATTAGGGGATAATATACAAGTTGAGAACTTCAGAGGTGTATTGTATTTCCACTTGCCCTCTTGTGCTTCTTCCAGTCACAATGAGAATAACATGTTATAGGTACATCTCGAATGAGTAAAGATATAGGGCAGTCCTTAACCTGATACAAAATCTAAATAAGACATGCTCTGCTCAGCTGATCAGCAGATCCATGAGCAAAAAAATAATAAATGTTGCCGGTTGTAAGACACTGAGATTATAGGGTTTCTTGTTATACAGTATAATGAAGCAATCACTGACTAATTCATCACGGTTTGGTTTTGCCTAGTGAATAGTAGCTGGAAGATGGATAATGGAGTTAAAAGCATGAGGAAGGGAGTGATTATACTGATAGACAAAATATATTGACTGTTTTTCAGAAGTTTGGTCTGTAAGTATTCAATATACTAAAATCCACATATTTGTACCACAAGAATATTATGATGGATTTGTCCAATGCCTTATAGAAAATAAAGACCATGAAATTATTATATATTTTTCAATATCTAAGAATTTAGCAAAATAAAATTAGGTTAATGTCTCAGAACTTGTTCGTAATCTATCCATGCTATTGCTACTACTCATGTTTGTTTTTACTTTAAGCATTCTATATAATTTTAATGACATATTAGGTATTTTTCTAGGAACTAATATAAGCCAACTGCCTAGCTATGATATTCTTCTTGTTCTACTATTTATAGAGTAGCAACAAAACTTATCACATTGCTATTCCAAATTTACCTTACATTAAAAAGAACTCACATGGTTTTACAGAAATTATAAACTATGCCATATATTTTATAATAAAAACCAAAATATTTAGTGTTTGAAATAATGCCAGAGGTGATATTTTCTAATTGACTTATTTTTTATAACTTGTGATTAGAAATGTATGTATAATTATCATAACAGAGAAAGTAACATTGACATATCATGACTAAATTGTATGCTTTATTCAGATACATGAGTTATTTCACTGATGTTCTTTTGTATCACAGAATCCAATCCAAGATTTCACATTGCATTTAGACGCCATTCTCTCTTAGTCTCCTTCAATCTGTGATAATTCCTCAAATTTTCCTTGTCTTTTATGACCTTGACAGTTTTGAAGAGTACAGGTCAGTTATTTTATAGACCATCCCTCAATTTGAGTTTGCCTGATGGTTTTTTATGATAAGATGGAGAATATATGTTTTGGGGAATAATACAAGAGAGATTGTTTCCCTTTTTCAGTGTCTCCTTATCAGGGATACATGACATTGATAGATTTTAATAATGGTGATGTTAATCTTTATCACTTCGTTAAGGTGGTATCTTCCAGATTTTTCCACTGTACTGTTAGTATTTTTCCTTTGTATTTAATAAATATTTTGGGGAAACACTTTGACATGATGCAAATGTTATCTTTATCTTTGAACTTTCATCATTCAATTTGATAATCCATTAGTGGATCTTACTTGTATCAATTATATATTTAGTGTTTCTTGAGAACCCAAAATATTCAGTTGATGATATTTGTGTGTGTCTAAATCTGGGCTTTCTCTTATGTTCATTTGGTCTTTATATCTACTTTTAGCCAATATGAATTTATCTAGGTTTTAGGTTATCTTGAACTCTGTTAGCATGAGTCCTCCAATTTTGCTCTCCTTTCTCAAACTTTTTTGGATATTATGGTTCTTTAATCTTTTCATGTAGATTTTAGAATCAGCTTGTCAATATCCACAAAAAAGTTTAATGGGATATAGACTGGAAATGCATTTGATATATACATAAATGTAGAGAGCCTTGGCATTTTAACAATATTAAGTCTTCCAATCAATAAACATGATACATTTCTTATTTATTTAGGCTTATTGGATTTCTTTCATCAATGTTTTGTAGTATTCAGTATACACATCCTGCACGTTTTATCAGATTTTTATTTAGGGTATTTCAGGTATTTTATTGTTATTGTAAATGACACTTTTAATGTCAATTGCAATTGTCTATTGTTAGTATACAGAAATGCAATTGGTTTTTGTATAGTGACCTGAAGAATTCTTTAATTCTGCATTTTGAAAGGTATTTTTGCTTGGATAGAGTTCTAGATTGAAAGTATTTTTTTTCTTTAATCACTAAAGATGTTACTTCATTATCATTTAGCTTTCCTGATTTATGAAGTCTTTATTTTCTGGTATATAATGATTATTTTTTAATCTGGCGATCTTCAAAATTTTCCTCATGCTTTTTTGCTTTCAACAGTTAAATATGATTTCCTTAGATTTTTAAATACTCAGCTATTATTTTTTCAGATACTTCTTTTCATCTGCACTGTTTTCACTCTCCTTGCCTTCTGGAATTGCAATCACGTTAGACTGATCTTCTCATAACTCTTCAATGCTCTCTTTTTTCCATCTTATTTTCTCTTTATCTTTAAGATGGTGTAATTTCTATTGACCTACCTTAATCATCATTGGTTCATTTCTTGGTTGTGTCAAATCTACTGTTTTGTCCATTGGAAACATTATTTATCTCTGTCTCTGTGTTTTCATTTCTAGCATTTCCATGTGTTTTTTACAATAATTTCCATCTCATTACTGCAATTACCCAACTAATCTGTCACCTTGACTTTGTCCATCTTTTCCATTCAAAGCTTAATTATATTTTAGTCACGGTTATTTTGAATGGCCCGTCAGATAGTTCCAACATTCATGTCGTGTCACAGTTTTGTCCCAATACTTGATTTTTCTCTTGAGAATGTGTTATTTTTTTCCTTGCTTTTTATGTGTCTCATAACTTTTTGGTCAAGAGTGATACAATTGTGTTTAGTGTGGGGGCTAGTTTGCTAAAGGATTTTTCTCAATGTCTATTCTATCCTTAGCTTTAGATTTTGCCATTGCATTGTACCTCATATAGGGTATACCTTTTGCAATTTGCTGTGTTACTTATGACTTAATGCTTATTAATCTGGCAGTGGAATTGGTGAGGGCAGTGTTTTCTGGTATTCTGATTAATCTTCATTTTTATGCAGACACCATGTCCCCTGGTCTTAGGGGTATGGCCTTCTCAGTTTTATTGCCCCTTCCCTCGCTACAGTTCTGTCTCACATATATTCTTGCTCCTCCTTAAGAATAGAGGTTTTTTGCCCTCTCTCCTTCCTTCTGCAGAAATGGGCTTTTGCCAAATCCCAAAGGGTTACAACTTTTGTTGTTCTTCTCCCCCTCCCATTACAGGTTAAGGCTTTTTTTTTTTTTTTTTGCACAGGGAATATAGGTGAGAAGAATGCAAGAAGATTTTCATGCCTTTCCCAGTCATCCTCCTGCAAGTCTGCACCACAATGAATATTTTTTCAGGAGTTCCCTCCAGTCTTTTCTGTGATTGCCAGTGAGATTTTAGGGGAAAAAGTTTCCAAGAACGTGCCACTGCCCCTGTATCTTCAGCCTTCAGGGACTTTCTAATCTTTCACCAGTACATATTCAGTGTCCTAATTCTCCAACATCCCTAGCTCTTCTTACAAGTGTGTCAGTGCAGTTTTATGCACAGATCAAACTTGCATCTAGTATCTCTCTGCAGGAATCAGCCTTTGCTTAGATTTTGGGTCAGTTGATTTCCCTTGATTTCAACTTTGTGATTTTTTTTTTTTTAAAAAACACGAACTTTTAGTTTTTTCATCTTTTTATTGTTGTTAGAATAGGAGCAATGCCATTTCTGTTGCTAAACATTTAAACATTGCTGAGCAGAAACTGGAAGTGGCAAGCGACATAATTTTAAAATGAGAAAAGTTAAATGGTCTAGAGGGCAAGTTTCTTGCCTGAAGTTATATTAATTGGTGGCAGAGTAGAGTTCACTATAACCATATTGACAAAACACTGTTTCTGTGAACTACTAACGGGGTCATGAAAACATTTTATTACAAAGAAACTTCCTCTGAAACATATTACTCTTAAATGATGTTTATGATAATAGTATTTTGTATATATACTGATACCCAATTTTTCATACATTGTAATCTGTTTCTCTTCTGGAGATCTGTTTATTTTACTTTTTGAAGTCATATTAGTAATGATCCATTTTAAATGTAGACGCTTTTATTTCTGGGTGAAATTGATTTTCACTGGCAAGGAATTATTTATATGTTCTTTTAAAATGTTGGTGCTTTACACTTTACTAAATATCTGCTGAGTAATAACTGAGAAAATATGTTTGTCTTTAAAGCTATTAAATTTTAAAATGTGTATTATTTGAGTATGTAATTTCTAATGATTATAACAAAGATCGCAAAATTAGAACAACACTGATGCTAGTAATGAAAGCAGCAGCAATGATAATAAAAACAAAATTATTATGCTATAAATTTGTATATCCCTCTACATGTATAAAATGCTTTGAGATGCAATATTTTGGCATAACTTTATTTATATGGATAAATGCTGAATTAGAATATTGTCTTGGTGAATTGTCATTGGCATAACTCATATGGCTTAAAAATATACTTTCTGGCTTTGAGCGTTATGGAAAAATCTTATTTAAAAATATAACAACATAAAAATAAGGAAAAATTGCATCATTTTATTCTGGAGAAGGATATGGGCTTTCATTCACTGGCAACAATACAGCTTAGTTGTAACTATGTAATCCTCTCTTGAGAATTTAAAAATTATTTTGTGGAAACAAGCATTTCAGTTGAATGATATGTGTCACCAGTTATTAGTAAATATAGCCACGTAGTAGAAATAGAAGGAAAGTTAAATGGTTTATTAAAAGACACATGAAAAACTGTAACAATCACATTTTTCTGACATAATGATGTGGTCACTGATAGAATTTTGTTCTTACTTTCCAAATATCCTATGCTGATGATAGGCCATTTTTTAGATAAAAACACTAAATTAATTATTTATATTTCTGGCTTTTGATATGTTGCATTGAGAATAGAGAAACAGAAAATGGAGAAAGATATTAATACATATGGTAAAGTCATAATTTTTAAAAAGTTAGGTCCTGGCTAGTTATAGATAAATTAATTAATGAAACAACATTTAGAAAGATCATAAACAGATCATGAAGTATGTGTGTATGGGCAAATTAATTATATTACTGATATTAATCAATTAAGATATAGATTATATTGAATATGTTAAATAGTTGATACTTTCAATTATAAATCAGTTCATTATATGATCTATAATATGCTAATATAGTGATAATATATTTATGTTACTTGATAAAATATTGATGTGTACTACCTTTAATAATTAATAATTGATTTACAATGTGTCATTTATGTCTTGATTATATTAGTGGTGTTTTCATTCAGTGGGAAAGGATTTGTTTATTTCACAAATGGTGCAATCACAACTTTGCTACCTAACTGAAGGAAAAACACATGAAACCTTTTGCTCACCAAATAAGGAGACAAATTCCAGATGAAATGCATAGTTAAATATTTTTTAAAATTATAAAAGTCTTGGAAGAAAATTTAGTGGTCTATTTGCACAATGTTTGAGGGACAAAACATTTCTAACCAAGACAGGCAACCCAGAGTATGTAAAAATCAGGACTATTTTACCATACAAAATTGCAAAAAAAGGTATGAGAAAAAATTTATAATCAAACATGATATGCAAGTAGTAGATTGGAAGAAATATCTCTCAGGGAGATACTGAAAATGTTTTTTTAATGGATAGCATAAAAAAGTTTTTGAAATTAATGACAGATATAAAAATAACTTCATACCATTTAAAATGGGCAAAAGCTATGAAAATACAATCTACAAAAAGCCAACTACAAACAGTAATTTTAGAACTGCAAATTCGACTTCTTGGGGTTCCCAAAGGACTTCTTGTATCAGCCAACTGAATCACTTGATGTTGACAACAGAGGCATTCACCCTCACCAAAGAAAGGCAGTGTTACTTAACATTTATCTATCTGGCCATTTATCTATCTATGGTTAAATAAAGCTAAAATATGATACTGAAATTTTAAAAAGTCACATGAAGATGACATCTATTACAATTATACCTAGTTAGTTTTAATTGTATGTAGAAAATTATGTGGAAAAGTAAAGGCCTAGAATTTTAAAGAAAAAATAAATAATAAATTTAAGTGGAATAGAATAACACAGTTAAATGTATCTTTTCTATGTGCTTCTCTGCCAGGAATCTTTAAATAGAAGTAGAATTTCCTAATATTATGATTACTTTTGATGACAACAACCTAAATTGGATCTCTAAATCTTTTCTTTTAAATTAAAGATATAATTTAAGGAGCATTTACAGAAATTATTAACCTTACAGAAATGTTTAGAATAGTGTGTTAGTCCTTTTACTACTGCATAATGGAATATCAGAAAAAGGTACTAAAGTGATGTAACAGTCATTATATAATAATACTTTTAATTATATTAATCTTTCTCTTTGAAACAAAAAGTTTTCTATTCTTGAGCAGAGAAAACTGTTATTATTTTCAGTTCTGTTATTGATCACTATTATGTTATTTAGGAATCAATAAGATAAAATTTAATAAATAGTGAGCTGCTATGTTTAAAATCAGTAGTAAAATGTTAAGTACAAATAATCATAAAAGTAATCTGTATCATGTAACAATAAATTGTATGTTTTCTGTTGCTCCAAGGTCATGTAAAAGAATGAGATATATTGTCACTACTAATGCTAATTTTTAGAGGGTGATCTAAAATAGCTTTGAGCATTATTTGTCCATTAGAACCCATGAAAAAATATAAAAATAAAAGTTAAGCAATTATGCACAGTTGATGAAAAAGTGAAAATACATACCATGCATTCTTAAAAATATTCAACATCACAGAAATGTCATTGCTTCCTATATTCATAAAGTTATAAATTATGAATTTAAAAATAAGACCTATGAATAATCCATCAAGTTTTCTTTGGAGGCAGTCATGTCTATTATAAAGTTCATAAGGCTAAATAAATAGGAAAGAATAGGTAGCAAAAGCTTGAAAATAGAAAATAATGTAAGAGGGCTATCTTCAACACATATTGCAGAACACTATAAAATCTGATTAAAACAGTGTAGTTTTGGCTCTTAAAGACAGATCAGAGGAATAGTAGAGATAATACTGAAAGAGACCAAGTACCTGTCGCACAGGAGTCTATAATAATATTGGCATATCAAATTAGTGGTTGTGAGATGGTCTTTAAAATAAATCTTGAACAAAAAGACAGCCATTGGGATAAACAGATAAAGAAAAATACCATGTGCATGCATTGCTCTCAAAGACTCAATGTTTTTAAGATGCCAGTTGCCCCCAATGTATATTTTCCATGCAATTCAAATCAAAATCCTATGTATGTATTTGTTTGTTTTTGAAAATTGGCTAGCTGATTGTGAAATTTTCCTGTAAGTGCAAATGATCTAGAATGACTTCAAAAATCTTGAACAAGAGGAAAATGTTGAAGGATTTATGTTATCAAACATCAAGATTTACTGTATAGCTATAGTAGAAAAGACAGCATAGTATTGTTGTAAAGATAGATTAAAGAGAAAACTGGAACTGAATAGAGTCCAGAAAGTGGTTTATATATATACTGTCAACTAATTTGGGAAAAAAGTGCCATAACAATTCAATCAAGGAAAGTATGGCTTTTTCCATAAATGGTGATAGGAAAATTTAGTAGACATAATGAATGAATTGAACTTTGACTTCTATATCTCACCATATTTATAATTATTGAGTTATGTATCAGGAAAAATAAACAATAAAGCTTCTAGATAAAAGAGGAATATATCCTATGACTTTATGCCCCAAGCTATTGAGATTATTGTCAGTATATATTAATGGTACCTAGGTTTCAGTTGAAGAGAGTCATCTGACCAAGACTTTCCTGAGGGAAGATTGCATTCAATGATGGATTGATGTGGGAGGTGGAGGAGGGGTATCTGAAATCTTGGCCTCTTCATCCCAGATTGGGGCAACTCTAAAGAGCTATACTAGCTTTAGTGCTCACCATTGTATGAGCTCACATCTTTTGTCCCCATCTTCTCCCTCTGCTCAATCCTGCTTCATTCTTTTCCCTCAGTGGTATTGATCCTGAGAGCACTTCCTAATAAACTTTCTACCCACTAACCTCCTTCACAGAGTCAACTTCCTGGGAAAACTGTTCTACAACAATGATATTTAAAATACTTCTGAGTGAAACTTGGACAGATATTTTTAAATTTTATTTTATTAGTTATTGATGTTTTATAGATGTCTTATAATTATAGCAGTATTGTATAATGGGTAAGGCTCCAAGCCCTAAATTCCAGCCCAAGTTCTACCACATACTATCTGTGTGATCTTGGGTATAATTCCTGCATGTTTCAATATATTCATTCCTAACACAGCGATATTATAATAATAGAGTCTATCTCATAGAGTTTTTGTGAGAAATAAATAAATTAATATTTGTAAAGTGCTTAAATTAGTTCCTGGCACAGAGTACATTATTCTTGCTCATGGCAAGTGACACTGTTTTCCAATAAAATGCTATTAAGTAAATTATTATACAGATGATACAAAGGTATGTCAAAAATTGTGAAAGTAGTATATGAATAACTAAAATCTGGAGAGACATTTTGAATGGAAATGTTGAAGAAGAGTAGAATATGTAAATGATTAAGAATATCAAAAGGAACAACACTGGGCCAGGCGCATGGCTCACACCTGTAATCCTAGCACTCTGGGAAGCTGAGGCAGGAGGATCGCTTGAGGTCAAGAGTTCAAGACCAGCTGCACAAGAGAGAGACCCTCTACTAAAAATAGAAAAACTTAGTAGGTCAACTAAAAATAGAAACAAAAAATTAGCTGGGCGTGATGGCTCGCACCTGCAGTCCCAGCTACTCAGGAGGCTGAGGCAGGAGGATCGCTTGAGCCCAGGAATTTGAGGTTGCTGTGAGCTAGGCTGACGCCATGGCACTCACTCTCTCACTCTGGCCCAGGCAACAAAGCAAGACTCTGTCTCAAAAAGAAAAAAAAAAAAGGAGCAACAAGGTTGGATAGTTTTAAATATATATAGATATAGATGTAACTATAGATATAGATATCTACTCTTTCATAAGAAATCTTTTTCTAGAAAACTAGTATTCACTAAGATACCAAAGCTATTTAATCAAGGAATAATTTAGTTCCCATAAAATTAAAACTATTGGTTTCATAATTGCTTCACCTAGAAAACAAATGGATTTCAAAAGAAAAATAACGATTATTTCTTTAGTTTTACTTCACAAATATATTTCCCGGCATGTAACAGCAGTGCACTAGATCTTGCTTTTTACAAAACTGAAGAAAAGTAGGAATTAATCATGGAGTTAACCTATCTTCATCTATACAAATAATACTAATAACCTGTACTTGTATATAATTTTAATGTTTAGAAATGTCTTCATATACACAATTATATTTGTGCATCAAAAACTCCTATTAGGTAAAACTGATTTTCAGTTCTTTAATATGTCCAAAATGAGGTTGAGAGGGTATAGCCCAAGCTAACACAGCTTATCCATGTTACAGTCAAAACCAGAACACGGATTCTCTGACTACAAACCCAATGCTCAATTCCCATATATTGGCGACCTTCCTGAGGTTCTAGGTCTAATTTTATATCTATGTGTAGATTTATAAAGTAGCACCTTATTCTCTAGTGTTACAATTTAACATATAATAATGCTAACCCTCCCCCTCTTTTTAAATGTTATAGTCAAAAGACACAGGAATATGTTAGAGCTAAGGTTTTTTTTTTCTCAAAAGTTTAATATTGATTTTGCTTCAGTGACATTTGATTCCTTCCTGTTAAAAGAGAGAAAAAAAAGAAAACACTACAAGTCTTATAAATTTACCAGCTTGGCAGCAGGATGTCCTCTGAGATCACAATTCACCTACACTCTTGTCTCATTCTTGGTTACTTGGCCTAATTAAATCCCTAGATAAGATTGACGTTCAAAGTGAAGACCTAGCAGGTTAAGATTCTTCACTGACAGGGAGGTCCTTCTTTTTTTTCCTCCTGTCTAGTTCTTGTCATCAGTTTTGAATGATAAAAAAAGGATCAGTGAACTTGCTAAAAACAAAATGAAGTATTTAGCTATCTATAGCTTACTATGAAACTTATTCTAAGAAAGAAAGTTTCTAGAAAAATATATTTCCTTAGAGGAATAAAGGAGATATGAATGCTTTTTTCAATGGGAAAAAATGATGTCAATGGCTAGTGTTCTTAGTCCAGATTAATAACTAACTATACATATATCCAATTTTATTAAGGGACTTCATAAGTGCACAAAACATAGAATTTCTGAAAGGAAATTTACAGAAATTACTCTTATCTATGTCTTTTGTCATATATAGACCAAAACTTTGGTAAAGTCAAGGTAAAATTGAGATAGTGAATAGAATGGTTGCTATCATGGAATAAAGCAGGAGTATTCAGATTTGGGGAACATATACTAGTTTTATCAGCTGTCACTGGATCTCCCTTTAATACCTAGCATTTAACTGAATTGAATGAAATGCATTGTCACACCATATGGTGGATTAGAGGGTGCAAATTTAGGACCTCCCTGCTGAAACAATTTATTAGAGAGTAACATTTACAAAGGTATATTTCTTGGCCAGATACATATTAAAAATGTATATCATTCCCTCTATGTGGACAGACACTCAGAATTAAAGAAAAAAAATAAATCTTGTCATAAAGAAACATTTTTTAGCTCAATATTTCCAAAATTCATTTGAGCATAGAACTTTATTGTTTATTGTTTGTTAGGTATTTTTTGTTTTTCACAATACACTAGGTAAAAATAACACACTAGTCAAGGACAAGTTAATCTTTTCAGTTCTCAAATATGCACCAAGGAATTATTCTATGTTAATGTAGGAAGACTTAGCTTTAAGGGTACATATGCTTTTCCTGGTACATGATAGTATCCCTAGTGATAATTTTTACAATATGGCCAATGGTACACCAATGTCTCTGAAAATGCCAATAGCAATATAAGAAGCAAAGCTCCCATTTCTGTTATACTATTAATGCTTATGTTCCCCAAATCAGTAGGAGAACCCCTAGGACTAATGTTGTAGCATGTAAGAATATCATAGCAAACAACAAGTCTCTAGGAAATAAACAAGCTCCTTTGGAGATTTTATTATATAGAGCAGCAGGGAGCACATCATGAATTGTCAAATCCACTGTACAGGTAGTGTGCGCATTGTTTATCTTACAAAACAATGAAACTAGAAACTAGAGAAATCAATAAGGAATCCAGAATAAGACTGGCTTAAATTTGAAAACCATTTGAAGACAGTAAGAACAATATAAATTAAAATTAAGAAAGTACATTTAATTTCTGGTTTTCTTTATCTTTGTCATGCAAGTATGGACTTTATTGACATTTATCAATACTATGTTTCAAAATATTAAGGAAATGAATGATAAGAATAATAATAAAAAAGAAGATTAAATATTATAAAGATGTAGTTCTCCCAAATTTGTATATAGGTTTGATATAATTGCAATCAAATGATTATTGGGATATTTTTGGAACTTAACAAAATATTATTATAATTTTTTCTAGGAGGATAATTAGATAAGAGGAAATAAATAATTTATAGACACTAGAAAGAAAAAAATAGAATAAGAATATTGGGTTTAAACTCTATGACACTGGCACAAGATCTGAAATACAGATTCATGAAACAGAATATCTTTGATCTGAATATTGGATGAGTCACACTGCAAAACTAAATAGCAACAGAATGATTGTTATTATTCAACAAAAGATGAAAAAGTGGCTAATTAAATGAGAAGGAAATCAAATTAGATTGTCATTATATAACAAAAAAGCAAAATGTGAATGAATTAAAGGAGTAAATGAAAACTTTGCCTACCTACCTATAATCCCTTCCCCATTAAAAACAAAGGAGAAGAAAAGAAATATAGATGAATTTTCAATTGATTTCACAATGTGGAAAGACATTTAAAGTATAGAATATCATTCGATCCAGCAATAGCACTATTAGGCATCTACCCAAAAGAGCACAAAACATTCTACTATAAAGACATCTGCACCCGAATGTTTATGGCAGCACAATTCACTATTGCAAGAATGTGGAAACAACCCAAGTGCCCGTCAATCCATGAGTGGATTAC
>CAUYSK010099826.1:0-11558 GCA_963575035.1 Avahi laniger
GAAATAGAAAAAAATAAAATAAAAAGTAAAATTGTGTAACACATCATATCTATAGAATAAAATACAAAAAGAAAAAAATCACATGATCATTTAAATAGATACAGAAAAACACTTGACAAAATCTAACACCCTCTCATAATAAAAACACTCAACAAACTAGGAATAGAAGGAAAGTTACTCAATCTTATGAAGGACATCTAGGAAAAACCCACAGCTAAAATCATGATTTATGTGAAGAACTAGATGTTTTTCCCCTAAAATCAGGAACAAGAAAAAGATTTATACTCTTACCACTTTCATTCAACATTGTATTGGCAATTCTAGTCAAGACAATTAGGTAAAAAAAAAAAGAAATTCAAGATTAGAAAGGAAGAAATAAAATTATATCTATTTGTAGATGATATGATATCATATAAAGAAAATGATAAAGAATTCACTAAATAATTATTAAAACTAATAAATGAGTTCATCAAGGTTGCAGAATACAAGATCAAGATACAAAAATTGTAACTTTATATATTTGCAATGATCAATCCAAAAATTAAATTAAATAAGGAATTCCGTTCACAGCAGCATCAAAAGGAATAAAATGCTGAAGAATAAATTTTACAAAAGAATTATAAAATTTATGCTCTAAAACTCCAATATATTGTTCAAAAAAATTAATGGTCTGAAGATAAGAAAAAAATCATTATATCAAAAAAATACCTGCACTTGTATGTTTATCTCAGCACAATTCACAATCACAAAGATATGGAATCAACCTAAGTTCCCATTAACAAATGAGTGGATAAAGAAAATGTGGTATACATACACCATGGAGTACTACTCAGTGATAAGAAAGAATGAAATAATGGCTTTTGCAGCAACTTGGGTGGAACTAGAGGCCATTATCCTAAGTGAAGTAACTCAGGAATAGAAAAATAAATGCCACATGTTCTCAACTATGAGTGGGAGCTAAATTATGGCTGCACAAGTGCACACAGAGTAGTATAATGAACATTGGAGACTAATCAGGTGACGATTACACAAAAAGCCTAGACTTTACCGCTATGCAATATATCCATATAACAAAACTGCACTTGTAACCCTAAATCTATTAAATAAATAAATAAAGTAACTCAAATGACAAAAATTCAAGAAAGTAATCCTATGTTCATAGATCAGAAGACTTTATATTGTTAAGATGGCAATACTCCCCAAACTGATCTACAGATTTGACTCAATCCCTGCCAGAATCCCAGCTAACATTTTTGTGTGAACTGATAAACTGATTCTAAAATTCATATGGAATTGCAAGGGGCCCAGAAGAGCTAAAACAATCCCGAAAAAAAAAAATAAAGCAGTAGGACTCACATTTCCCACTTTCAAAACTTACTAAAGACCAATAGTAATCAAGATAGTGTAGTACTGGCACAAGAATAGGATATTACTCAGTGGACTAAAACTGAGAGTACAGAAACAAATCCATTCAACTGATTTTGAAAAGGGTACCAAGATCATTCAATGCAAAAAGCATGGTATTTTTAACAAATGTGCTAGGAGAATTGGATAGATACATGCAAAAGAATAAAGATGGACCTTTATTTCACCCCATATACAAACATTAACTAAAAATAGATGAAAAGTCTAAATGTAAGAGAAATAACTATATAATTCTTAGAAGAGAATGTAGGGGTAAAAATCATGACCTTAGATTTGACAAAGGATTTTTAGGTATAATACCAAAACCATAAGCATCAAAAGAAAACAATAGTTAAATTAGACTTTATCAAATTAAAAACTTTTGTGCTTCAAAGGACACCCTTAAGAGAGTAAAAAGAAAAATCACAGAATCAGAGAAAATATTTACAAATCATATATCTGATAAGAAAATTTTATCCAGAATACATAAATCACTCTTACAGCTCAATATTAACAAGAAAAATAACCCAATTAAAAATGGGTAAAGGATATAAATAGACATTTCTCCAAAGAACATACACAAATGGTCAGGAAGTACCTAAAAACACATGAGACATCATTAATCATCAGGGAAATGCAAATTAAAACTACAATAAGATACCACTTCATATACACTAGTATGGCTAGAATCAGAAAGGCAGATAACAAGTATTGGAAAGGAAGTGAAGAAATTGAAGCACTTATACACTGCCAGTGGAAATGTAAAATGGTCCCATCATTTTGGAAAATAGTCTGGAAGTTCCTGAAATGATTGGACATAGAGTTACCATATGTCTTAGTTCGGGCTGCTATAACAAATTACCATAGACTAAGTGGCTTATAAACAACAGAAAAGTATTTCTCACAGTTCTGGAGTCTGGAAGTCCGAGATCAGTGTGCCATCATGTCCGTGTTCTGGTAAGGGCCTTCTTCAGGGTTGCAAATTTATGACTTCTCATTGTATATTCACGTGGCAGAAAGAAGGAAGACTAGTTCTCTGGCCTCTTCTTATAAGGGCACTAATTCCATTCATAAGGACTCTACCCTCATGACCTCATTACCTCCCATAGGTTCCACCTCACATTGGGGGTTAGATTTCAACATATAAATTTTGGAGACACATAAATGGATAGTCCATAACATCATGTAAGCCAGAAATTCCATTCCTAGGTCTATCCCCAAGAACAATGAAAACATATGTCAATGAAGAAACATGTACCTGAATGATTATATGATAGCAATAGTATTCATAATAGGTAAGGCGGAAATGACCCAAATACTCATCATATGAGAAATGGATAAATAAAATGTGGTATAATCCATACAATGAAATATATATATTATAAAAAAGTATCAAATACCACGTTCTCACTTATAAATGGGAGCTAAGCTATGGGTATTCATGATTATACAAAGTGGAATAATAGACATTGGAGACTCAAAAGGGCAAAAGGGTGGGAAAGGAGTGAGGGATAAAAAATTTCCTAATATTAATAGATACAATGTACACTATTCAGATGATGGGTACACTAAAAGCCCAGATTTCACCACTATGCAATATATCCACGTAACAAAACTACACTTGTACCCTGTAAATCCATCGAAATAAAAAATAAATATATATTATGAAAAGAATTAAGTAGGTCGGGCGCGATGGCTCACGCCTGTAATCCTAGCTCTACGGGAGGCCGAGGCGGGCGGATTGTTTGAGCTCAGGAGTTCGAAACCAGCCTGAGCAAGAGCGAGATCCCGTCTCTACTAAATATAGAAAGAAATTAATTGGACAACTAAAAATATATAGAAAAAAAAATAGCCGGGCATGGTGGCACATGCCTGTAGTCCCAGCTACTCGGGAGGCTGAGGCAGGAGGATCGCTTGAGTCCAGGAGTTTGAGGTTGCTGTGAGTTAGGCTGATGCCACGGCACTCTAGCCTAGACAAAAGAGTGTGACTCTGTCTCAAAAAAAAAAAAAAAGAATTAAGCAATGATACATGTTATAACATGAGTGAACCTCGAAAGCATTATGCTCAGAAAGAAGCTTGTCACAAAAAAACTACACACTATATCATTTAATTCATATGAAAGGCAAGAATAAATAAATCTGTAGAAAAATTCAGTAGATTGGTTATTACTTAGGGCTAGGAGGTGGGACAGGAAGATAGAGGAGGGATAGCTAAAAAATATGGGGTTTCTTCTTGAGGTGATGAAAATGTTCTAAAATCAACTGTGCTGATCATTGCACATAACTGCAAATATACACAAAAACTTTGAATTGTATAAAACTTTGAATTAAATGGGTGAATTGTATGGTATTTGAATATATCTCAATAAATCTATTTTTTTCTTTTTAAAAATTAATGGATTTAGCGGGTACAAGTTGAATTCCATTACATGTATATATTGTATAGTGGTGGAGCCTGAGTAGTGTACATTGTACCCCATAGGTAATTTTTCATCCCTGCCAGCTTCCCACCCTCCCCCACTGTGAGTGTCCCATGTCCATTATACCACTTTCTGTGCCCTTGTGTAGCCACAATTTAGCTCCCATTTGTAGGTGAGAACATGTGGCATTTATTTTTCTGTTCCTGAGTTACTTCACTTAGGATAATGGCCTCCAATTCCATTCAATTTTCTGCAAAAGCCATTATTTCATTCTTTCTTATCACTAAGTAGTACTCCATGATATATATATATATATATATATATATATATATATATATATATATATACACACACACACAAACCCATCACATTTTCTTTATCCACTCATTTGTTGATGGAAACTTAGGTTAATTCCAAATCTGTGTGATTGTGAATTGTGTGTGATAAACATACAAGTACAACTATCTTTTTAATATAATGATTTATTTTTTTCTGGGTAGAGACCCTGTAGTGGGATTGCAGGATCAAATGGTGGATCTACTTATAGTTCTTTGAGAAATCTCCAAATGATCTCCATAGAAGTTGTACCAATTTACATTCCCATCAACAGTGTATAAGTTCCCTTTTCAACACATCTGTGATAATATCTATTGTTTCTTGACTTTTTAATAAAGGCCATTCTAAATAGAGTAAGATGGTATCTCATTGTGATTTTTATTTGCATTTCACTGATGATTAGAAATGTTGAGCATTTTTTCATATGTTTTTTTGGCCATTTGCATATCTTCTTTTGAAAAATGCCTGTTCATGTCATTTGCCCACTTCCTCGTGGGGTTGTTTGGGTTTTTTTTCTTGCTGAGTTCTTTGTAGATTCTGGATATTAATCCTTTGTTAGATACACACTTTGTGAATATTTTTACCATTCTGTAGGTTGTCTATTGACTCTGTTGATTATTTCTTTTGTTATGCAGAAGCTTTTTAGTATAATTAAATCTCATTTGTCTATTTTTGTTTTTTATTGCATTTGCTTTTGGGGTCTTAGTCATGAATTTCTTGTTTAGGTCTATGTGCAGAAGAGTTTTTCCTAGATTTTCTTCTAGGATTTTTATTGTTCAGGTCTTACGTTTAAGTCTTTTATCCATCTTGAGTTAATTTTTATATATAGTGAGAGACAAGGATCCAGTTTCATTCTTCTGCATATGGCTATCAAATTTTCCCAGTACCATTTATTGAATAGTGTGTCCTTTCCCCAGTGTATGTTTTTGTCTGATTCATCAAAGATCAGTTGATTGAGGAATATAGTTTTATTTCTGGGTATTTTTAAAAATAGAATTTAAAAACCAACAATTAATGAATGAATAAGGAAAATGGGGTATATATCCAGAATGGAATTCTATTCAGCCATAAAAAGAATGAAATAATGTCATTTGCAATAATGTGGATGGAACTGAAGGTCATTATCTTAAGTGAAATAAGCTAGGCACAAAAAGACAAAAGTCACATATTCTCACTTATATATGAGAGCTAAAAAAATTTTAACATATGAAGATAGTGGAAAAATAGCAGAAATGGGGAAATATGAGCAGGGGGAAGAGGGAGGATGAAGGGAAGTTGATTAAAGGGTACAAACATATGGTAAGATAAAAGAAATAAATTCAATGTTTGATAGCATAGTAGGATGACTATACTTAACAAAAAATATATTATACTCAGGCAATGGACACTCTGAATACCCTGACTTGATCACTATGTATTATGTACTATAACAAATTTTCTCATGTACCCCATCAATTTGCACAAATAAAATAAATAAATAAAAATAAAAAATAAAAACCAAGTTAAGAAGAATATAAATAAGATAAATTAATAATGTTAAAATGGTAAATCCTCCTCCTGTAACAGCAAAACCTATCCCTATTCCTACTTTATTTTGTACTGAGAATGTAGCTCCCTGTAATATACCATATATTTATTTATTTAAATACTGTCTGCTGGCTGGGGATGGTGGCTCACGCCTGTAATCTTAGCTCTCTGGGAGGCCGAGGCAGGCGGATTGTTTGAGCTCAGGAGTTCGAGACCAGCCTGAGCAAGAGTGAGACCCCGTCTCTACTAAAATTAGAAAGAAATTAATTGGACAACTAAAAATATATATAGAAAAAATTAGCCTGGTATGGTAGCACATGCCTGTAGTCCCAGCTACTCGGGAGGCTGAGGCAGGAGGATCGCTTGAGCCCAGGAGTTTGAGGTTGCTGTGAGCTAGGATGACGCCATGGCACTCTACCCCAGGCAACACAGTGAAACTCTGTCTCAAAAAATAAATAAAATAAATAAATAAATAAATAAATAAATAAATACTGTCTGCCAACTCCAACTAGCTTACATAACTACATGGATTTGCTTTGTTTTATTTGTTCACTACTGTATCCCCAGCAACTATTACAGTGTCTGTCACCTTACAGATCCTCAATATATATTTTTCTTGATTTCATTTTGAATATGAGTTTTCTAAAAAGGAAAAAATTAAAATGGGAAGCTCGAGGTTTAAATGGAATAAGAATGTTGGAAATTACAATTGTGCCACTTTTCTACATGCTACAATCCCTCAAATGGCTTCCAAGTCTATCAGGGTCCCAATAAGAAATAGATAGTATGCCCAAGTTAGGAAAATTCGAAGGTTTAATTTAAAAAAGCTCTTTACAAAGGTCTCAGCAGAGTGTAGGCAAACTTCAAAAAATAATGCAATACCCTAGGCTGTGACAAGTTAGTTGTTGTATCTCTAGCCTGAAAGTTACACGGGAAGGAACATTTACTGAAACCCACAAGGAGAGAATTATATGGAGAGGACCATCTTGACAGGATCTGTGAAATTGAGTAGAGGGATGCAACCAACATGAAGCAATCCTGTAGGGAGGGAGCCTGTGCTTTACTCTTCTCCCTTCCTACTGTCTCTTCCTGGGGCTCCTCATCAGCTGAACAGAACAAAACCGTAAAAGGAAAGGGAAATCTATTGATTCAGCCTATATAAATGAGACTCTGAGGCAGAGAATGGGTTAGAAGAGGGAGGAGAGTGGATCAGAAGGAGTCACAGCTCTTCATTTCAGTCAGAATAAAACTGTAAAGTCCTTACCAAGACCTGTAAGACCCTATACAATCTGATTCCTATTTCTCTGATCTCATCTCCTATCATGCTCTTCTTTCTGACTGCTTCAGCCCCACTCCATGCTAATCCTAAAACACACCAGGCACACTCTTTGTTGCTCTTCCCCTGACGCCCACTTGGCTAACTTCCTTACCTCCTTTATTTTTTTTAATTTTCTATTTACAATTATTATAGATACATAATAGTTGTACATATATGTAGGGTACATGTGATATTTTGATATAGACATATAATGTGTAATGATAAAATCAGGGTAACTGGGATATCCATCGCCTCAAGCATTTAACATTTCTTTGTGTTAGGAACATTGCAATTCCACTCTTTTACTTATTTTGAAATATACAATACATTATTGTTAACTATAGTCACCTTATTGTGCTACCAAATACTAAATCTTATTCATTCTATCTAACTGTATTTTTGTACCCATTAACCATCCCCACTTTATCCCCTTCCCTTTCCCAGCCTCTGATAGCCATCATTCTACTTTCTATCTCCATGAGTTCAATTTTTTTCACCTCTTTTAATTTTTAAATGCTACCCTCTCAATGAGGTCTACCTGAACCACATTACTTAAATTGCAGCTAACCCTTACTCTCAGCCCACATTCCTGATTTCCTTTCATTTGTTCTTGTTTTTTAATTTTTTTTACTTAGCATGTATAATCTTAAACATGTTACATAATATACTTGTTTATTTTGTTTACTGTGTATTACCTGTCTCCAGACTACTCTCCACTCCCATCCCAGAATGTATACTCCCAGTGATGTTTCCCAATTATCTAGAATGGTGTTTGGCACCAAGTAGGTGCTCAACTCTTAGTGGAAAACATGAATGAAAAAATAAAAAGGAAAATAAATAAGGATAACACAAAGCTCTATTCCTGAGGTTCAAGGGTATAGAAGTTTACAAAATACATAGAAATATATATTAATAAAACAAGTCTTAAGAAAAACCGAAATAATACCAACAAACCCTTAAAAGAATTCTGAGGTACTCTGGCTTCCCATAGATTCTATTTTTGGACAATATTATTACATCCATTTTATTTTTATATTTCTGCAGGCATTGACTACTGGATTGTCAAAATAGTAAAAGAAAACTAGAGGGATAAAAAAATCTCAGGAGGAGTTAAACTGATCTAGCATAAATAAAATAAATTTTGATAACTATGTAATTAAAGAAATTAATAAGGAAATAAGTCATTATAGTCCCATATATGGCATGAAGTAAGTTCAATACTGTACTTAAAAGAATAGAAAGATAATACTATTTCCAAAAGTCTATAAAGGTCCGAAGCACACACTATCTTACTAAGAGATAAGCCAAGGGCCCCTATTTTACTCTAGTGAGTGACTGTATCAGTCAGGGTTCTCCGGGGAAAAGAACCAGTATATATTTCTTTTCAAAGAATATATACTTTAACGAATTTTACTTAAGGAATTGGCTTATGCAACTGTGAGGGCTGGAAAGTCTAAAGTTTATAGAGCAGGCCAGCAGCCTCAGACAGGAATTGATACAGTCTTGCAGCAGAAATTTTTCTTCCTCTGAGAAACTCAATTTTTTCTCATAAGGCCTTTTAGCTGATTACGTGAGCCCCCACCCACATTATTTAAGTAAAGGATAATTTTCTTTACTTAAAGCCAACTGACTCCAGATGTTAACCACATCTGCAAAATACCTTCATAGCAATGCCTAGATTGAAGTTTGATTAAATAAGTGAGTACTATAGCCTAGCCAAATTGACACATCACAATGTCTAAAATGCCTTCATCAAGAACCTTCTCTGAAGGACCACATAAATTCCTTCTGGAACTTCTATTCAGGTCTGCCCCAGTGATTTTCAATATACAGATTGCCATATACCATCCTTTCAATTCAATAAATAATTATTGACTATCTACTACGTAGGAGGCACCTACTGGAGCGTCTGTCCCCAAAGAGCTCCATGAATTTGAGGTTCTGTGGGTAGTACAATCTATCAGTACCACTTCTTATTACCTTTAAGCAAATGGGTCACCTTTCAAAGGATGCATCTGAGTAAACTGAAAGTTCCACCAATAGGATTTGATAGGTTACTTGCCTATCAACATATCACTTAAGTGTTCAACATTAAGAGTTGCTTTGCAGTCTCAAGAGTTTTCTCTACTGTGTTGATTGAAAATTTAAAGATAACTTCATCATTATATGAACACAATGAGGCCACACCATCCCCTCTGTATTTGAGGTTTTATATGATATATATTCCTTATCTTTTAAGTCCATCCTGTTCTGGCTACACCTACTCTTTCTTATTTATTTATTCACTTTTACTACATTAATGGGTCTTTATGAAAAATCATGAAGTAGGAGCAAAATAAAAAATGTGTGTCACATAAAAGCTAGAGAGTAATGGGGATGGTGCAAACTCATTATGTTGACCAATTGTAATAGCATTTTATTTTTGGCTTGTGTAACTGAAGTTGCACCATAAGAAATAACTATAATTCTTAAAGTATTATAACTACTGAAGTGAGATTATTCATAACAAACTTTGTGGCCACTCTGTTCCTACAGAATTTTAGTGCTGGCAGCCTGATCATTTTTGTTCCTGTACCTGTGATGCAAACTTAGGCTCATAGTCAGGCCACCTTTGTTGCTGGTCTTCTCCTAACCTTGGCCTAGTTAATTGAGCCTTTGTCTCCCGGTTCTAGGAAATTGGTCTCAGTCTTACTTTCTCGTATTTTTCTCATTCTGTTGCTTTCCTTAGGATTAAATTCCTCCATGACCAAGTTTCCTTCTGCTTCTTGTCAACCATCTCATGTCTGGTTTCATGTCTCTGGGCTACAGTTCTCTGGTGTTAGACCTTTCTGTATCTGACAGCTGACTTTCCTGGATCTTCATCTCCTACCTGAAGCCAAGAGCCACACAAAGACTACCCTAGAGGTGGGTTCTGTCTTCTGACTGGACTTCAAAACTGACTCTTTGCTACTTTTAACTTTTCCTCATAGACTATGGCAAAGAACCTTCCCTAATTGCCTGCTATGTCCATCTCTTTGCCTCACCCTAAATATCACACCAGCTGCTATTTCTATAACTGCAAGTAAAAGAGGTAACTTAAAAATATATATATTTCTTTAAATTTGGAAAATTATTTTATGAAAGAAATGCATATGGTAAAAAGTGAACATCCCATCTTCTCCCTCCTCTGATCCCTTGCCTTGGAGAAACTGCAGTTAATAGGCTACCAAAGTGGTTTTCAACCCCAACTGCATTTTAGGATCACTTGAAGAGTTTTTCAAATTACTGATACCTAGCCTCCACTCAGTGGTCTACTGCTAAATATTTATCAACTGGCACTGCAGAAAAGGAGGCTGATTTGTAATATTTACTGATTTCCATGTCATAAATACACTCTCCATGGTCAATTTCAACCTACCAATGTTAAATAGTGAAGTTAGTCAGTTTGCAAAATTCCTGAAAATTTTACAATCAGCTCTCATGACCTAGTATGAGATAGCTTCAGCAGACCACTGCCTCCAACCTCATCCCATCCCACAATAATTAAATCAGAATTTCTGAGGATTTATTCAAGATATATTTGTCTCACAAAGAGCTCTTATAAAGTAGTGTTTGGCTCCTGGGTTTGTAATAACAGTATAACCTTGGGAAACTTACTATGCCTCGATTTTCTTCATCTGTAACATGGGGATATTAATTATGCCTACTTTATAGGATAATTATGAAGATTAAAAGAATTTATGTAAGACACTTAGAACAGTGCCTGGCATATTAGCAATTACTATTCTCTCTTAACTCAGTTTCTTCATATCAACAGGACCTCTTTTAAAAGACTGTTCAAACTTGACTCTAGCTACCATTTTAAGTGTTAATTTTTGTGTGTGCTGGGTTATCCAAAGAAACTCAGGAGTTCTGTGTCGTAAAGAATTAAAGATGGGTTTAGATTGAGAATATGGACTGAGGACAAATAAGCATTTTAATTAAAACTACAACTAAAATTCACAGAACATTGTATTTCATTCCTTACCTCAGGCTGGTTTAAAAAGAGTTAGTGAACATTTGATCAGGGACAAACATTTCCTGTTTACCAATATTGTGAACCTAGGTAAAAGTTGATAAAGGCATACTCCTCTAAAGATGCTTTACTGCATGAATTAAGTACAAGTTTGAGCTTTGATAAATACTAAAGGCATAAACCAGTACCCTGAAATGAATTTCTTAAAGATAGATTAAAGGTTCAGATTCACTGCTCATATCATCAAAAAGGATCATCTCTTAAGAAAACTCTATTCACTTTGAATAAAGAAATTTTAGAGGCCAGGTGCGGTGGCTCATGCCTGTAATCCTAGCTCTACGGGAGGCCGAGGCGGGCGGATTGTTTGAGCTCAGGAGTTCGAAACCAGCCTGAGCAAGAGTGAGACCTCGTCTCTACCAAAAATAGAAAGAAATTAATTGGACAACTAAAAATATATAGAAAAAATTAGCCGGGCATGGTGGTGCATGCCTGTAGTCCCAGCTACTCGGGAGGCTGAGGCAGGAGGATCGCTTGAGCCCAGGAGTTTGAGGTTGCTGTG
>CAUYSK010099827.1:0-15665 GCA_963575035.1 Avahi laniger
AATATATAGAAAAAATTAGCCGGGCATGGTGGCGCATGCCTGTAGTCCCAGCTACTCGGGAGGCTGAGGCAGGAGGATTGCTTGAGCCCAGGAGTGTGAGGTTGCTGTGAGCTAGGCTGACGCCACGGCACTCACTCTAGCCCGGGCAACAGAGTGAGACTGTCTCAAAAAAAAAAAAAAAAAAAACCAAAAACAGTTTGTATGTTAAAAATGTAAAGACAGCTATTAAAAATATAAAACCCAAAATGCATAACTTCTAAACTGGTAGGAAAAATAAGAAAATTTCATGAAATGAATCAAAAGCAGGAAGGGGCAGGGGAGAAGCAAAGAAAACAGATTATAAACAGAAAACACTCAAACTAGAAGGGCAGATGTGGCCCAAAGTGTTACTTAACGCTTGATATCTGTTCTCCCTTTCTCACGAGGTATTAGAATTTTTAGCCAGGCAGGTTTAACACATGGACTGCCACACTAGAAAAAAAATTTTTCCTTGGGGACACGGTGTTTTATTAAAACAAAACGATCCTTTCTAATTTGTTATTTTTTATTGTTTTCTGTGTGTGAGTTACATGCAACCCAATCCACATTTTTAGAATTAAATTTTCAGTGTTAGTTGCGACAATGAGAACATCAACAGGTAAGATTTTCACGGACCAACTGCAGGGCTTTGCTTCACCGCCGGGCTCAAAACTAGCCTGAGTTAAATACAACTCACATGGCAATCAATGTGTTAAAATATACACCTCTTGGCCTCGCTTGCAGCCAAATGCTTCCAATGGTATGTGACCACAAGGGGTATTGCAATTTCTGTGTTGCCATTAAATGGGGGGGAGGGGCTGGGGAAATTCCCCTCTTGTTCTCCTTTTCCTCTTCTAGTGGGCTGGAATTCCCACGCAATGGCAGGAGCTAGATCCAGTATCTTGTACCAAAAAACAGAAGCTGTGTATTGAGGATGATGGTGCAATGAGAAAGAAGGAAGCTGGGCTCCTCATAGTTTTGTGTAGAAGAGCCATCACACCAGCTAGGGCATTTTTGTGAAAGAGAAAAATTTCCATCTTGTTTAAGCCACTTTTAATATCATACATCTTTGCAAAAGCAGCTGAACCAAGCAGTATACTACCTAAATTTAGCAGATGTAAATATAGATATGTTAGAATTCAAAGTAGAAGTAAATGGATTAGACTCACTATTTAAAAGACAGTGATTTTCAGGTTGGAATAAAACAAAAACATAACAAAATAAACACAGCCACCCTTATTTGTTACATATTGTCTGTAGCTGCGTTCACGCTGCACTGCCAGAGTGGAAGAGTAGCAACAGAGGCTGCACAAAATCAAAAATATTTTCTACTTGGCCCTTTACAGCCGGGGTCCCAAACCCCAGACGCTGGGCTGGTACCACCAGTCCATGGCCTGTTAGCAACCAGGCCACACAGCAGGAGGTGAGTGGTGGGCCAGTGGGCGAAGCTTCATCCGTATTTACAGCCGCTCCCCGTCACCAGCATCACTGCCTGAGCTCTGCCTCCCACCCCCACCCCCTGCCTGCAGAAAAATTATCTTCCGTGAAACCCGTCCCTGGTGCCAAAAAGGTTGGGGACTGCTGCAAAAGTTTGATGACCCCTGAACTATGTCATAAAGCAAATTTTTAACAAATATCAAAGAATATCTATCTTATTGACTATATTATCTTAATGAAATAAAATTAGAAGTTAAAATCTAACAGATATTCAAAATAACTCCATTATATTTGGAAGTGTGTCTAAAGAATTCATAAGGAAAAGATATAAGAGAGAAAGATATAAAGAAAATTATAAAATAGTTGGAAGTGAGGGACATTAAAGCATCTATAAAAATTTTTAGGAATCAGCTAGAACAATGATTAGAGAGAAATTTAGATCCTTTAAAGAACACGTTAGAAAGAGAAAAAGACTAAAAATTAATAAGCTGAGTATCCAACTCAAGAATTAGAAAAAAGAATAACAGAATAGCCAAAGAAAGTAGTAAAAAAAAAAAGAAATAAGAATGGGAACTAACAAAATAAAAAATAAAGAAGTGATGGAGAGATAAACAAAAGCAAAAGTTAGTTTTTTGAAAAGACCAAGACGAACCTCTGCCAAGACACACGGGCAACAAAAGAGAAAAGAAGCAAATCATGCCATGAATTACAAAGTGAACCTAAGAAGAGATACTGTCGAGATTTTTGAAAATTATGAGAGAATACCACACGTAATTTTTTTCAAATAAAATTGAAATTTCAAAAGAAATGGATAATTTTCTAGAAACATGTAAACGTCCAAAACCATCAAGAAAAACTGAATAGTTCTACATCTTGTATCGGTTATCTATTGCCGAGTAACAAGCCACCCCAAAAAATAGAGTCTTAAAACAACAATCATTTTACTTGCTCATGATCTTGTGATGGGCCCTTCATGCCAGGCTCACCTGAGCAGTCCTTCTGGGCTCACCTGGGCTCACCTAGGCACCTGGCAGCTCTGCTGGGTCTGAGTGGTCCAGGGTGGCTTCCTCCCGTGCCTGGCAGTTGATGCTGGCTGTCAGCGGGGTCACGTGTCTCCATCAGGTTACTCCAAGATTCTCCTGTTGCAGAAGGATTTCCAGCAAGCAGCAACATAGAGCAACCGCCAAGGCACACGTGCTTTTCAAGCCTCTGCTTGTGTCATGTGTGCTGATGTCTCATGAGACACATCGTAAAAAATCTTGGCCAAAGCAAGTCCCTGAATCAATGTGGGCGGGATTGTGCACAGGTAAGGACTCAGGGACAGAGACTGGTGGCGGGCAGAGTGCGGGGGATGGGGCTGTTACCATAACGATCAACCAAAACTGCTAAGTAAACATACAGATCAACGCTCTCCAGACATCCCGTGGTATTCCACACTGGATACTGCAACAGAAAACGGACCTTAGTGGAAAAACCGGTGACATCCAAACAGACACTGGAGTTTAGTTAACAGCAACGTACCAATGCAAGTTTCTTATTTTGACGAATGTACCATGGTTATGTACTCGTATATTAACATTAGAGGAAACGAAATGAGAGATGTAGGGGAACTCTATTTACAATCTTTGAAACTTTTCTGTAAATATAAAATTATTCCAGAACCAAAAATTTATTTAAAAAAAAAAAAAAACTTGGCCGGGCGCGGTAGCTCACGCCTGTAATCCTAGCACTCTGAGAGGCCGAGGCAGATGGATTGTTCACAGCTCAGGAGTTCAAAACCAGCCTGAGCAAGAGCGAGACCCTGTCTCTACTAAAATTAGAAAGAAATTAATCGGACAACTAAAAATATATATATTATATGAAATTAGCCAGGCATGGTGACGCATGCCTATAGTCCCAGCTACTCGGAAGGCTGAGGCAGGAGGATCACTTGAGTCCGGGAGTTCAAGGCTGTTGTGAGCTGTGATTGCACCACTGCACTCCATCCTGGGTAACAGAGCCAGACCCTGTTTCTAAAAAAAATAAAAATAAAATAAATAAGTAAAATCTTATTTGTTAAATCTGAATGGTAGATACAAGTATGTCTGTTATACTGTTTTCTTTTACAAAATATTTCTGTGCAATATATAATACAAAATACATATAGAATGATATATGCAACGTATATGTGATTTATAAAGCATAATTTCAAAATGAGCCTCGCGACCCCTCCAGCTAATTTAAAAACCGGAATTTTACGAACCCCATTTTACTGCTATGTCTTTCCCTATCCTCTGTCTTCCAACCCATGGCTAAGCCCTATCCGAATGTTATAAATTCTTCGGTTTTTAAAAATAGAGTTTGATCTATCATATTATTTTCTGTGCTTTTCCGTGTGTTTGAAATGCTTCAAACTTTTAAAAAAATAAGGCAAAATGTGTCTCTTTGCAAGTGTACTGTATATCTCTGAGAGAAAAAACGGTTATCAGAAAAGGAGTGTTAGGAGAGTACCTAGGCCAGGAAGCGTCTTGGTTTCCCAATGTGTGCCGACCTTGCCATTCATCCATCCGTGTTTCCTGAGCACCTCCCGGCGCCGGGCACCGCGCCAGGCCCTGGGGACGCAGGCATTTAGCGCGGGTGGTGGGGCTCCGACTGGGATCACGGGTGTGCGACACCTCAGCGTGGTAGCGGGGACACAGCTGCACTCAGTGGTGACCAGTATTATGATTATGTTCATTATTATCATTGGTTCCTGAGAAATGGCACAAAGTTTTCAACTACTGCAATAAAGGGTCCGTTTCGCCTTAGTCCTGCCGTCAGCGTCACGGTGCCCGACACACGCTCATTAAAGTCTGTATTTGGCCTGTTCCGTGCCGTCGCTGAGGCCAGCAGCCCAGCCTCAACAGGTCACCACTGGCGGAGGCCCTGGAGAGAGAGGCCCTAGTGGGGTGTGCCTTGGAGGGGGTGCAGGTGTGGGGCGGCCTGCAGATTTCAGGGATCCCCGGAGTCCTGGGGGTGGGGGTGAAGGAGACACACAGTCTCCCTGGGCCTCTGCCCGAGACCGGCCTTGGCCCTGTTTCCGGCCGCTTGTGCCTTTCTGCGTCACCTTCAGCCACATGATCAAACATCTAGTTTGGATTTGTAACAAAGAACCAATAGGACTTCAAATTTGGGTAGCATTTAAGTTTGCTGTTGCTGAGCATGTGTTCTGGAAGCGAAAGGAGTTTTGTGGGGGGCAGAATTGGGGTGGGGGGTGTAGGGTGTGGGTGGCTTCATTGTACTAGCACGCAAGAGTGATCCAGTTCTCTGAAAATTCGGGGAGCCCCTGCTGCCTGGGCCAGGCCTGCTGACGTGGCTCGGGGGTGTCGACTCTCAGACCCGGGTGTCAGCTCCTGTTTGGTGGGAGCTTGTGGAATGGCGTGTTGGCCTCCCGGCTTGCTGGCGCTGTGAGCAAGGCCGCGCCCGGCCCTGAGCGAGAGGCTGTCCTGGAGGCAGAGGAGCCCTCCCTGGGTCCACCGTCCACAGCCGTTTCCTCCCGGTCTGGAGCTGAGGGACACCCGGGTCAGCACACGTGCCAGCCTTTCTCCTGGGATGACGCCACTGAAACCGGGCCTGGGCGCTGCGGCCTGGGAGCCTGGCGCTGGCGGGGGGCGCGAAGCTGTCAGAGTGCCGGGTCTGCGGCTCCCGTCTCTTTCCCCACCGCCCCCGCCAGCGCTGCTGCCCCGGGCTGGCAAAGCCCGCTCCGCGGAAGGCCTGTAATTTGTGACTCACGGCTGTCGCCGAGCCGGGCAAGCCGCGCGGCAGGCAGTGCTGAGTCACCGGGCTCGCCTGTCCTGCTTGAGTGCGGGCGGTGCGGACCCTCCTCGGAGGCACCAAAGCCCACCCTTGACTGGGCTCGGCGCCTGGGGAGAGGGCAGCGCGGGGCCGGCGCCCGTCTGCGGGGGCTGCAGCCCCCTGAGGGAGGCTTGCGGAGAGGCCTTGGAGCCCACGTCACGCTGCGGTGTCAGGTTCGGAAAGCCGCTGCCTCAGGGAGGCCCTGCCTGCTCAGGTCCCCTCGGTCCCCAGGAATAGCAGGCTCTTTGCTCTGTCCCGGACCCCAGCCCGATTTGGTGTGCTTTGCGTTTGTACTTGCAGTCAAGGCCGGCGCACTGGGGGCTCTACGCAAGGCCTCTCAGAGGGCCTAGGAGTCAGCCTCCCTGGCCAGCCAGGGGACAGCCTGGCTGCTGGCCTCGGCCCTGTGACCACTCACTCAGCCTTTTTTCCTTATTTGCTTACAAGGACAGCTGTCAGAACAGTGAGGAGCACCTTTTTTTTTTTTTGGCCCATCAGACTGGCAACAAATTTAAAGGACTAAAAATATTGGGTGTAGAAGAGAACACAGGGAAATGGGTGCTGTCACATGCAAATGGCAGGGGCCAGGGGCCAGTCTGTGTCTGAAAAGCCATTGGCCACATCTGCTACAATTTAAAGGACACATGCACTTTTGACCCAGCAGCACACTTCTGAGAACACTTCACATAGGAAAACTTACACAACGATGCAAGACATCCTGCAATTCTGGGTATCCCTGTAGCTGTACGTAACACAAAACGTTATGCTCAAGAATGTTCACTGCAGCTTTGTGTGTAATTATAAAATAAAAAGGCAACAGCCTTAATGTTCATCAATATGGTAATCTAGAAACAAACTAGCCTCCGTGCTATCGACTACTCATCTGCAGGTACTGGCTGCTGTGACAGTCATATATTGCAAAGTGAAAACAAATCACAGAGCCGTGTGTTTAATAGGATCCCGTTCAAATAAGAAAGCCTGTGGGGTGTGCGTGTGTGCGTGTGTGTATGTGTGTACACGCGTGTGTGCGTGTGCGTGTGTCCGTGTGTGTGCGCGCATGTGTGTGCACGCATGTGTGCATGTGCGTGTGTCCGTGTGTGTGCGTGTGCGTGTGTGTGCACGCATGTGCTTGCACAGCCATAGGAAAAGGCCTGGAAGGATGTTAATAGTTTTCTCTGGGAAGGGCTGATAATCGAGATAATGGGAGACTTTCACTTTGTAAGCTATGTGATTCACAGGCAAGTATTTACTTTTAAATGAAAAAATTAAAAAACAAAATAAGCAGTTGTTCTCACGTGTCATGAGGACCCGAACACATGTATGCATATTAGTATTTGTGCATGCCCGAGAGACAGCGGGAGTGTTTCAGATTTCTCCTGCCTCCCCAGGCGGAAAACTCGTCCTCCTTCCCCCCAAATCTCCCACCTGCTTTCTCCCCAAATCAAATCACCCCATGGGCGCCACCGTGGGGTCTCACTGCCAATCCTAAATAGTGTCCGCCCTCCACCCCCTGTGGCTTCCTGGGAGCCTCCCTGCCCTGTCCTGCTCTCCTGTGTGGCCCCCTCCCCTGTTATCCGCCCTGAGCCCCGACCCCAGCAGCCGTCCTGCCCCGCCCCGCTTTGCTCTTCGTTTATCTGCAGAGAGAGGCTTCCATGAATGTTTGGTGATAAGAATGAATAATAAAGAAACTGTCAGAGGGACACGGGGCAGGAAGGGACCTCTGAGGTCACCTCGGCGTCCACTTTCCCACCCATGCTCGAGTGCCCTCTGCTCGACACCTCTAGCGACAGCGAGGGCGCAGCCGCCACCTTCCAAGGCAGCTCAGTCCCTGCTTGCTGGGGCGAGTCGCTCCTCGGGCTAACCAGGAGGAGGCCGGTGACCGCAACATTCCCCAATTAAATTTAAAGACTGGTCAGTTCTCAACACGGAGAGCCTAGAAACTTGACGGGATGAAATGAAATGGAATCGAACCCCTCCATTTCTCTCGCCAGGAGAGACCCAACCCTCTGAGCGTCGCACCTGCCTGCCAAGACCTCGTCCAGTTCCAGCAGGTCGGCCCCACCCTAACCACCGTGCTGGCAGAGTAAATTAAGCATTGAAAACAAACTAATTAGTACTTCAGGGTAGCTGCATTCAGAAAATTACCGCACTGAGGAGGTGTCTCATTCAGAACCGACATAATTAAAAGACACTTTGTGAATTCCTGTAACAGATGAGGATAGCACTTTCCAGAAACACCTTAATGGAAATGTTTTACTGCATCTACCAGATGGTAATTAAACCCTCAATATCATGATTCCTTAAGAATGCCATTGTCAGGGACAAACAGCAGCCTGCACAGCGAAGGAGCTGGTTGTTCCCTCCTCTCCCGGCAGCCCACAGAAGTCCTGACGTAAGACTTTTCTGTTGCTTTACTTGCGGGAGTAAATGCCAGCTCTGGGAGGCAGGAATCCACCGTGAAGATAACGCATGGAGAGAAGCCCTGTTTCTGGCTGGCTGACTTGCAGTTTAGGGAAAAAAGGCCTCATTTCTAGGTGAGGGCAGGTGCTGCCAGCTCACGGCAGTACCGGGTGGGCGTGGCATCCGGGCTGCACAGAGACGCTGAGTTGCCCAGCTGAGTTGCCCAGCAAAGCGGAGGCGGGGCGGGAAGCTGCACCCGGGCAGTGTGGGACGCAGGCAGGAGGGGGAGCGCGAGGCCTGATCTGTTTCTCCCAGGCTTCCTCCCCGAGCAGCTGCCCTGGGGCTAAGTCCTGCAGGTGGGACTCCATCCTTTGGGGTCCTCGTCCTCAGAGCCCCTGGCCCAAAGCAGAACCTCCCCGGGATTCAGGACGGGGCGGGGCAGGGGCTTCCCAGGAGGAACCGAAGGGCATCTTTTTGCCGACTTCCTGGGTGGCGGGGCAGGTGGCGTGACCACTCCACGCTTCAGTTTCCTCATTTAAAGAGGAGGAGGAGATGTTATGAGGGCCTAGGTGTGGAGTCAGAGTGGTCTGAGTTCGGATCCTGCTCAGTTATGCATTGTGGGGTTTGGGGACTTTGCTCCATGACCTGGCAAAGTGGGGAGAGCAGCAGAAGCCCCGTAGGGTGGAGTCAGGGCCAGAGGAGAAAGCGTGGGAAGCAGCAGGCGCGGCACCTGGGACACCGCTGGCGCTCAGGAATGCGCTGCGCAGGGGAGGGAAAACGTCTTTCTCCTCCTAACTTCCAGGTTCCTGGCTGGGGCCCTGTAACGCTGCCGTCCCCAACCCCTGAGCCTCGGACCGGAACCAGTCCGTGGCCTGTTAGGAATTGGGCCGCACAGCAGGGGTGAGCGGCGGGTGAGCGGGCGGAGCTTCCCCTGTATCTACATCTCTGCTTCTCCGCCTGAGCCCCGCGCCCCCGACCTCCCCCACACTGTGGGTGGAAAATTGTCTCCCAGGAAACCGGTCCCTGTGCCAAAAAGGCTGGGGACCGCTGCTGTAACAAAAGACAGATTAACAAGAGAAACGCATGCAAGTGTGTTTGATGTCAGTTTTACCTGCGTGGGGGGCTCCGTAAGAAAGTGGAGACCTGAAGAAGCGGTTGGAGCTGAGTGTTTTTGCACCATGTTTGATGAAGGGGGGGGGGGAGGTGACGGACGAAAGGGTCTGAGCTAAGGGTGGCAAAGGGGGAGACACCTAGCAAGGCCTCCTCCGTCGGACGCCTGGCTGCATCCCCGCTTCAGAGACAAGGGCGCCCTTCCCTCCTGGTGGAGGGAGGGCCCCTGTCCCCGAGGGTCTTACTGCCTGCTTCGGGGGAAGGGCAGAGTCCCGCCTGCACCTGCTGCCGCTCAGATTCCTTCAGCTTAAGATATGGAGACGTGTCAGGCGTGTGGTCCCGGCCACTCGGGAAGCTGAGGCAGGAGGGTCGCTTGCGGCCGGGGTTCTGGCTGTACTCGCCATGCAGATTGGGGTCTGTGCTAAGTTCAGCATCAGCACGGTGAGCTCCTGGGTGCTGGGGCTGCCTAAAGAGGGGGGAACCAGCACAGGTCACACAGCCCTGCCGATCAGCAGTGGGGTCGCGCCACGAACAGCCACGGCGCGCCAGCCTGGGCAGCACAGTGAGACCATGTCTCTTTGAAAAAATAAAGTTTAAAAAATATTCAATATACCAAGGCGCCATGTTTTTGGGGATAGTGTGTCCTGAACCCCGTCAATTGGCATTGATTATTGATATTATTTAATATGGAGCAGACGGTGTCACATCTGGGTGGCAAGCAGGGGGGACCTGCTGGTTTACTCAACAACATTCTTGCAAATAATCGAGCTCACAAAACGGAGCTGCCCGAAAGAGAAAGGCAGCAACAGGAGCAGCCCTGACCCTGCAGGTTACTCTGGAAGAGTCTTTGGTTGGGAGAGCGTTGGTTAGTCCAGTTGCCCCGACCTGCGAAAGCACCCCGGGGCGTCTCCTCCGCCCCAGCCCAGACCCAGCACGCAGCGTGTGCCCAAGAGCTGCTCGTGAACTCTCAGCACAGACCCAGCGCCAGAGCGGGGCAGGGCCGTCAGAGCAGGCTAGCCAAGCCCTCATCACACGGGTACGGAGAGGGTGATTCAGGTCCGTCCTCTGGGCAGCGTGGCTGAGTGGGGAGCGGCCCTGGGCCGGTGCCTTTCCACGTCTCGCCGGTGCAGTGCAGGCAGCGGCTGGCCCACGGGGCGCCTTTCAGGGAACTGGAAGAAGCTGTCACATCCTCCTGGCTGGAGGGCACGAGCTGGATTGCAGCCTCACTGGCTCCCTGGGCCAGGGGCCCTTGCGCAGGGCACAACCCACACAACCATGCACAGCACGACGCGCTGCCAACTCTTCCCGCAGCCAGGAAGACTTCACGTGTCCTCAAGAACCACCCAGAGGCCTCGTTGTGCCCTGGGAGGCCTTCCCTCATCCCCAGATAGTCCCGATGGCTCTAGTGCTGGCAGGGGTGGGTAGTGGCGTCTTTATCCACCTGGCCCCAGCCCGCATCCCCACTCTGACCCGACCGCCACCCTTGCCGGAAGCCAGCTCACCAAAAACTAATATGCCCAGTGACACCCTCATCCCTAATTTGACTTATCATTTGTCAATCCCTCATCCCTAATCCCTAATTTGACTTTCCATTTGAAGATTTTTTGCATCCTATGTGTTTTTCAAGGAGTTTCTTAAGCTAATTCTTATTAAGACAGTTCTACCTTAATTCCAACTCAGTCACTACATTGCAGAAGCTTCTAAGAAGAGGCGGAAGACCTTGAGAGAAAGCCATTCGTGCTAGAGGAAGGGCAGTCCTCCCCGTGGTTAGGCGGAGGCGGCCTCCCTGTTCACACTCTGAGTATTCCACATGCTCTTTCATCTCTCCCTGGCCCAGAGCAGAGAGGGAGGGGGCTCCTGGAGGGTTTGGAAGTGTAAACCGAGCCTCTCTGCAGTGCGTACCCCGGAGGAAGTGCTGGAGAACCGAAGGGTTAAATAATTCAAAAGCAAACCGTGCAACAGCTGGGAAATAGAATCATTAACTGCTCTGGGCGGGAAAGCACTTCGAATCTGGAAACAGGGAACAACATTGTACAAGAGAAGGTGGTGGATTTAATACGACTAAATTTCCTTATGTAAAACAAAACTAAACTGAATTGAATGGAAAAACATACCTCAAAAGCTTTAAAAATGCTTGTACCACTTGAACCAGTAATTCAATTTCTGAGAAGTCTTTGCTGACAAATAACCTTTATATGTGGAGTTGGGTTGTGCATAAAGTTTATGGCAGAATTATTTATGACAGTAAAAGATAAAATCAGAAAATAACCTAAATTTTCAGTAATCGAGAAATGGCTAAGCCCATTTAAAAGAATAGTATGAAATCATCTTAAATGCTATTTCTAAAAGTGTTCACTGAGAGGCAGTGATACACAGTATTGGGAATACAGGCTCGACGGCAGCCAGACCTGGTTAGAAATCCAGTGCTAGGCCAGCGTGGTGGGGCACGCCTTATTCTAGAACTTTGGGGGGCGGAGGCAGGAGAGTCGCTTGAGCCCAGGAGTTCGAGACCAGCCTGGGCAATATCGAGACCCTGTCTTTGCATGAAATAAAAAAATTAGCCGGTTGTGATGGTGCGTGCCTATAGTCCCAGCTACTTGAGAGGCTGAGGCAGAGGATTGCTTGAGCCCAGGAGGTTGAGGCTACAGGGAGCTATGATGATTCCACTGCACCCTTGCCTGGGCAACAGAGCAAGACCCTGTCTCAAAAAAGAAAAAACAAATCCCAGTGCTACCTGTGTGGCTTTGGGAATAAATCTCTCTCTAAGCCTTAGTTTGCACATCTGTAAAATTAGCATAATGTAGAACCTGTCTCATAGAATTATCACATCACATGACATAATGTATACAAAGTACTTAGTACAAAGTAAGCCTCAGTTGTCGTATATCATGATAATTATTTTGCACAAACAGAAAAATTATCTATGTTCATTCACTCATTTATTCGGCAAATATTTAGTGAAGTCCCATTTGTGGCAAGTACTGCTCTACATACTGGAGCTGTACCAGTAAAAAAATTAATGCTAAATGAAAACACAAAAAGTATGCATGCAGCATGAGCATAGATGTGTTAAAAATAAAAAGATTCCTGGGGAGAAAAGTCCAGAAGGAAACAGACCAAGATACCTGATGAGCTGTTTTGTCTTTCGATAGCGAGGCCACGGGGTGGTCTTTCCTTATGGCACAGTTTTCTTTAGTGAGTATGTATCCCTTTTATGAGAGACAGTGAAATTTCTATACATTCGGAAAGTTGGAGAAAAATGATGTTCCTGGTTGACTGGCCTTTGTGACCAGCATCCTTGTGCTGTGTTTGCTGCGCAGAGCAGGGCGGGGTGGTGGAGAGCGCCTCGGCCCGCCCCACGCCCCTCACGGTGCAGCCAGCCTCACTGCCCACGTGGGGGCAAGGCCGGGCCGCGTGCAGATTTGCTTTGCACGTGTCCACGTTGCACAAAAAGGCACACACAATCGACACAAAAGAGCCAAAAAGGAAACACCCGGAAGGGCTGCAGCTGGGGGCGGCGCCTGAGCTGATGAGACCCTTCTCAGCCATGGCAGCGAGGAGCAGGTGTGGGGGGGGACGGGCCCTGCAGCCTCTGCTGCGCCAGTTTCCTCCTGTGGGGGCCGAATGGAGACGCGGGGCCTGGAGTTGGGAGCGGGAGCGTCTCTCCTCTCTCCTGTAGGAACGGCCCTCCGCTGAGGCCAGCGCCTGCCCCTGGCTCTGGAAGCCTACCCGTTCCCGGGGAGTCATCCCCACCTCCTCTTTGGACGTCACTTGGCAGTGTCTCTGACGCTGCCCCTCCCTCTGTGGCCTCTCTGTGCCCCCCACTCCATGTGCCACCTACTGCGTCTCTGCAGTCACCTGACACCCGACCCTTCATCAGCCAGGGTCTCTGCCTCCCCCGAAAGGCGGCTTTTCACGCAAAACCATCCCATCCTGTTCCCTTTCCAGGGCCCACTTAGGTATCAAGGGCTTCATTCCCTGGGGACCTTGCAGGAAGGCGGCCCCCTGGGGTCTGGTCCCTGCTCTGGGAGGGGCAGGAGAAGGCCTCCAAGGCTCCAGGGCACGATGTCAGTTGCCGGCCCTGTCAGGTCAAGTGTGTGTTCCGTCCTCGCTGCCCTCGTTCCTCCCATTTCTACCTGGATCGAGGTGTGCTCCTGGGCGGGGGTGGCTAAGGCCGTTGCCAAAGCTCTGGCAGTGCAGCCACCGCACAGGCTCACTGACCCTCAGAACAGCCTACATGGTAGCTCCTTATCATCGCTCCTACTTTACAGATGACAAGACTGAGGCCTGGAGTCATTAAGCCACGTACTCAAGATCACCCCATTAGTAGATGGTGGAGCTAAGATGAACAGCAAACCAGGTGCTATTGACCACTCTGTGCACAGCATTTTTTAGGAGACAAGCTTACATTTGGGGGCAGGCCTTTCCCTCCATCTTGAGGTGCTGCCCAAAGGGACCCAGAACCGGGGGGCCTGCAGCCTGAGTTCCGGCCTTTGCTCAACCCGTCAGACCCCGGGCGTTTCCCTCTGTTTCTGGGTCTGGGAGGCAGAATGATGCCTCCCGCCCTGAGACGTCCAAGTCCTAACGCCAGAGCCTGCAAATGTGTTGCTGTATGTGGCAAAAGGGCTTTGCAGGTGTGACCCACTAAGGATCTCGGGAAGGGGAGATCATCCCGGATTACCCAGGTGGACTCAGTGCCTTCGCTGGGGTCCTCCAAAGAGCGGGAGGCAGATGAGTCAGAGTTGGAGGAGGCGCGACAATGTGCACAGAGGCTGGAGGGAGAGCCGAGGTGCCGCTGGCTTGATGCCGAGGACGAGGCCATGAGCCGGAGAACGCAGGCGGCTTCTAGAGGCTGGAAAAGGCGAGGAAATGGTTCTCCCCTGAACACTCCGGAAGGAATGCAGCTCTGCTTGATTTTAGGACTTTCGACCTCCAGAACGGTGATGTGATGAACTGGTGCTGTTTGAGGCCGCTAAGTTCGTGGTAGTTTGTTACAGCAGAGACAGGAAACTCAGACGCTGGGGTTCCCCTGTCCTCTCTGTAAACAAGTGGGGTGTCGATGGGCCATGCACACTGTGCTTCCTTTTTCCTTTTTTTCAGTGTGAAGAGTTTTTTTTTATTATTATTATGGCTTTAGGCAAAATTATTTGAAATCAATGCATTTTTATCCAAGGAATTTCACATGTTGTGATTCCTTCCATCAAGGACGCCTTAGTCCCTCGAAAGCTGGAGCTGAGATTCGTCTCCAAGACAGCCCTACACAGCAGCACGGAAGTGCGTTTACGTGTCCAGGGATGATCCGACGGTGACCCGTGAGCTCTACGGCGAATCACCCGCCGACTCCCTGCGTAAGCTCCTCTGCGCACAGACCGGAGGGTACGTCGCGGACTATCAGGCAGAGCGCGCCCCCAAGGCTCAAGAGATCCAGGAAAGCACCGTGGGCCGTGGGAACGTGAGAGTCGCCGTCGTACAGTCTCATCGATTACCTATGAAATGGCGATTAGAAATCCCACTGGCTTCGTTATGTTTCTGCTGACAGTGCCCAGGTAGGCAAAGCGAGCGAAACAAGGGAGACCCAACACAGGGCTTCTTCGCCGAGGGCGGTGAGTAGCCGGCAGGGCCTACAACTGTTTAGATTGAACTTGAGAACTGTCTTTGCGAATCTTGATCGCTGGCTGTTTCTCCTCTGTGGAAGGAGCTGTAGCTTTGTCCACTGAGGCCTTGGGGGCTGGGCCTGCGATGTGGCCGGGGTGGGACTTGCTGGAGTTGCTGGGCACTTGTCTTTGGACCAGCCGCCCTAAAGGCCAAAACTGCCCTCTGGCTCCCACGCAGAAATACAGCCCCTGATCAGGCCTCCCTTCCCTGGGGGGCTGGGGTCGGAGAAGTCTCACATGACCATGAGCTCCTTGAGGGCTCCGAGCTCTGTGTGTTCAGTTCTCTTCTGCGTTCCTAGCTCTGGCCAAAGTACCTGACATGGAACAGATGCTCAGGACATGTTTGTTGAATGAATAAATGATTCAATGACACACATCCACAGACACAAGTGCACACACAGCTTGGCACATTGCAGTCATTTCTGTACCTAGACACATACCTGGATAAGCACCTACATACCTGTGCACACACAGACACACCCAGAGATAGGTATGTGCACACACAGACACACACAGGTAGACATGTGCGCACACAGACACACACGGGTAGGCATGTGCCCACAGACACACAGAAATAGGTATGTGCACACACAGACACACACACAGGTAGGTATGTGCACACAGACACACACACAGGTAGGTTTCTGCACACAGACACACACAGGTAGGTATGTGCACACAGACACACAGGTAGGCATGTGCATACACACACAGAGATAGGTATGTGCATACAGACACACAGGTAAGCATGTGCACACAGACACACACAGGTAGGCATGTGCACACACACACAGAGATAGGTATGTGCACACACAGACACACACAGGTAGGCGTGTGCACACAGACACACACAGAGATAGGTATGTGCACACAGACACACACGGGTAGGCATGTGCACACAGACACACACAGGTAGGCATGTACACACACACACACAGATAGGTATGTGCACACAGACACACACAGGTAGGCATGTGCACACACAGAGATAGGTATGTGCACACAGACACACACAGAGATACGTAAGTTCACACACAGACACACACAGGTACTAGTGATCACACAGACACACACATAGTAAAGTGCACACACACACACCCACCCCCCAGCGCCCACACACACACACACAGGTACGCGTGTGCACACAGACACACACTGGTAGGCTTGTGCTCACAGACACACAGAGAGATAGGTATGTGCACACAGACACACACTGGTAGGCATGTGCACACAGAC
>CAUYSK010099837.1:0-11892 GCA_963575035.1 Avahi laniger
GTACACAAAGAGTGCAATGTGTACCACGCAATGGGATGGACATATTTGAAACCTGGACTGAGGGGGGGGAGGGGGGGCAAGGGCAACACACGTAACCTAAACATCTGTACCCTCATATTATGCTGAAATAAAAAAAAAAAAGAATATATGCTAGAATCAAATGGAAATTTTACAATTGAATAATAAAATAACCAAAAGAAACTCATCAGAATGGAGAGGACAGAGGAAAGAATCAGTGAACTTGAAAACAGAACTGTAGAAATTACCCAATCTGGACAACAAAGAGAAAAGAGACTGAAAATTGAGCAGAGATTCAGAGATCTATGGGACTATAACAAAAACTCTCAGATGGAGAGAAGAAAGGTGATGAAACTGAAAAAGTATTCAAAAGGCAATGGCTGAAAGTCCCCCAATTAAGTGTTTTTTTGTTTTATACTCCAAGTGGGAGTACAGATGCTTTTTATTCATTTATTTTTTATTTCAATGGATTTGGGGGTACGAGTGGTTTTTTGATACATGGATGAATTGTGTAGTGGTGAAGTCAGGGCTTTTATTGTACCCATCACCCAAATAATGTACATTGTACCTGGTAGGTAATTTTTGAATCTCTCACCCTCCTCCTATCCTCCCCTCTCCTGAGTCTCCAAAGTCTATTATACCACTCTGTGTGACCATGTATATCCATGGCTTAGCTCCCTCTTATAATAATAAGTGAGTACATGCAGTATTTGTTTTTCTGTTCCTGAGATACTTCACTTAGGATAATGGCTTTCAGTTCCATCCAAGTTGCTGCAAAAGACATAATTTCATCCCTTTTTTTGTTTTTTTTTTTTTTTGAGACAGAGCTGTGCTATGTTGTCCTGGCTAGAGTGCAGTGGCGTCACCATAGCTCACTGCAACCAACCTCAAACTCCTGAGCTCAAGCGATCCTGCTACCTCAGCCTCCCAAGTAGCTGGGACTGTGGATACACGCCACCACTCTTGGCTAATTTTTTCTATTTTTTTGTAGAGACAGGGGTCTCATTCTTGCTCAGGCTGGTCTCAAACTCCTGATCTCAAGTGATCCTCCCACCTTGGCCCCCCAGTGTGCTAGGATTACAGGCGTGAGCCACCGTGCCTGGCCCATTTCATTCTTTTTTTATGGCTGAGTAGTATTCCATGGTATATATTTATACCACATTTTCTTTACCCAATCATCTGTTGAAGTGCACTTAGCTTGATTCCATATCTTTGAAATTGTGAATTGTGCTGCAATAAACATACAACTGCACGTGTCTTTTTGATATAATGACTTCTTTTCCTTTGGGTAAATACCCAGTAATGGAATTGTTGGATGAAATGACAGGTCTACTTTTAGTTCTTTGAGGAATCTCCATACTATTTTCCATAGAGGTTGTACTAATTTACATTCCTACCAACAGTGTATAAGTGTTCCCTTTTTACCGCATCTGTACCAACATCTATTGTTTTTTGACCTTTAAATAATGGCCATTCTGACAAGATTAGGTGATATCTCATTGTGGCTTTACTTTGCATTTCTCTAATGATTAGTGATGTTGATCATTTTTTCATATGTTTGGCCATTTCTATATCTTCTTTTGAAAAATATTCATGTCTTTTGCCCACTTTTTGATGGGATTATTTATTTCTTGCTGATTTGTTTGAATTCTTTGTAGATTCTGGATATTCTTTGTTGGATGTATAGTTTGTGAATATATTCTCCCATTCTGTAGGTTGTCTGCTTACTCTGTTAATTATTTCCTTTGCTGCATAGAAATTTTTTAGTTTAAGTTTCATTTATTTATTTTTATTTTTGTTGTATTTGCTATTGGGGTCTTAGTCATAAATCTTTTGCCTAGGCCAATGTCCACGAAAGTTTCTCCTATGTTTTCTTGTAGAACTTTTATGGGAGTCAAGTCTTACATTTAAGTCTTTAATCCATCTTGAGTTAATTTTTGTATATGGTGAGAGAGATCCAGTTTCATTCTTCTGCATGAGGCTATCCAGTTTTCCCAGTACCATTTATTGAATAAGGTATCCTTTCCGTGGTATATGTTTTGTCTGCTTTGTTAAAGATCAGTTGGTTGTAGGTGTATGGTTTTATTTCTGGGTGTCTATTCTGTTTCATTGATCTATGTGTCTATGTTTATACCACTACCATGCTGTTTTGATTACTGTGGCCTTGCGGTATAATTTTAAGTCAGATAATGTGATGCCTCCAGTTTTTTTTTTTTTTGGCTTAGGATTGCTGTGGCTATTTGGGCTCTTTTTTGATTCCATATGAAATTTCGGATGTTTTTTTCTAATTCTATGAAAAATGACGTTGGTATTTTGATAGGAATTGCAGTGAATCTGTAAATCACTTTGGGCAGAATGGGCAAAAAATCCCCAAATTTGGCAAAAGACATAAACCTACAGATTCAAGAAGCTGAGAAAATGAGAGAATCCCAAACTTCATAAACAAAATAAATCCACAGGAAGACATCATAATCGAACTTCAGAGAAGTAAAGACCAAGAAAATATCTTGAAAGTAACCAGAGAGAAATGATATATTACCTATAAGGGAGAACTAATTTGAATGACAGGGGATTTCTAATCAGAAATCATGGAGGCTGGAAAAAAATAATACATTTTTCAGGTATTGAAAGAAAAGAATTGCCAACCACAAATTCTACGCTCAGTGAAACTATCCTTTAGGAATGAAAGGAAAGACATTCTCAGACTGAGAAAAACTAAAAGAATTTGCCAATGGCAGACCTACCCTTAAAGAAATGGCTGAACAGCTGGGTGCGGTGGTGCATGCCTGTAATCCCAACTACTTAGGAAGCTGAGGCAGGAGAATCGCTTAAGCCCAGGAGTTCAAGACCAGCCTGGGTAACATAGTGAGATCTTGTCTCATTTTAAAAAAATGGCTAAAGGAAGTTCTTGAAACAGAAAGGGAATGCAAGAATCTTAAAAATGACAGGAAAGAAGGAAGAGTAAAGGAAAGAACAAAAATATGGGTATATACAGTAGACTACTTTTCTCTTCTTGAATTTTCTATATTATATTTGACAGTTGAAGTAAAAAGTATATAACATTTTGATGTGGTTCTTAATTTATGTAGAGGAAATTTTAAGATAATTATAAATGGGGGATGGTAGAGGAACTTGAAGGTAAGGTTTCTACATTTCAGTTGAACTGGTAAAATTTCAACACCAATAGACTGATAAGTTATGATTGTATAATGTAATACTTAAAGCAACCACTAAAATTTTATTTATGTATGCAACAACTTTCATGAACCTCAAGGGCATTAGGCTAAGTAAAAAGAGCCAATCTTAAAAGGTTACATACTGTATGATTCCATTTCTATGATATTTTCAAAATGACACAAATTGATGAACACATTAGTGGCTGCCAAGGGTTAGGGATGGTGGGGTGGGTGGGTATAACTCTAAAGGGGTAGCATGATAGAGATCTTTGTGGTGATAGAATAGTTCTGTATCTTGGTTGTAGTGGTGGTTACACGAATCTATACGTGTGATAAATGGCATAGAATATATATATACACATTCAACCAACATCTGTTTCCTGGTTTTAATATTGTACTATAGTTATATAAGATGTAATCACTGGGAGAAAGTGGGTGTGGGGGACATGGGATAGACCTCTCTATTATCTTTGCAACTTCTTGCAAGTCTATGGTTATTTCAAAATAAAAAAATGTTAAAAATAGGAAAAAATTCCTCACATTTGTTTGGTGAAAATATTTTGTTTCTATTTTATTTATTTATTGTTTTTAAGACAGGATCTCACTCTGTTGCCTGGGCTAGAATGCAGTGGTATCATCATAGTTTGCTTCAACCTGAAATTCCTGAGATCTAGTTATCCTTCTGCCTCAGCCTCCCAATTAGCTGGGACTACAGGTGCACTCCACCATGCCTGGCTGATTTTTTCTATTTTTTGTAGAGACAGGGTCTCGCTTTCACTCAGACTGTTCTCAAACTCCTGGCCTCAAGCAATCCTCCCACCTTGGCCTCCCAAAGTGCCAGTGTTACAGGAATGAGCCATTGTGCCTGGCCTTGTTTTTATTTTAATTTACATTTAATAACTAATTTTTTTTCAAAATGGAATACTATTTTAGTTTTTTTCCATTTTCGTGAAATTTATCTGTCACATAGAAATCTTGGATGGCAGTAGTAAATTAAAACAGGAATTTTCTCTCCTAAATGTTATTTTGCCATTCGAGTCACCAAGGTTTTGATATGGGAGCTGTTGGTGATAGTATTTATAGGAGAGGATGATATGACTGTCTCATCCCCATCTTACTCCACCTCAAGCACGACTGCTCTGTGGGCTTACTTTTCAGTAGGAATGCTAAAAATATTCAAATCTCTCATTATGCCTGCTTTACCCAGTGGCCTGCTTTTATGAGTTGGTTGGTTGCAGTCAGAAGTACATTGGTGGCTGTGGAATGAAATTCTCCCTACACAAGGTTAAGTAGTCTATATGATTCTCTTCTTTGTAACCTTGACTAACTGAACTTGGATTAACTGCACATTTTCTCTTGTGACTATCACGCTTTCCTCTAATTAATCAAATTTTCCGGAAACTCTATCTGTACAACTAACTAGACTAGATCTCTCTTCAGACATGGGAATAGAAATTACTCTGAGAATCTTGATTGTGTTACTGATTTGCATAGTGTTAATGATTTGTATGTTAATGCGGTGGGAAAGCCGAAGGACTGCATGTCAGTAGAACCTGTTTCCTATTTCCACTTCTGGAGCCATGCAGGGTCAACTTTGCCCTCTTTTTTGCATTTCTCTTTAGTTCCTTTTGTTTGCATTTTATTTTATGGCTAGAATTTAATTTCAACTAGTATTTATTTGAAAGATGACTTTGAGCTCTCTGCTACTATATCAGGTTCTTTTACATATACCATCTCATTATCCCAAACAGCAGCTTTTTATTTTAACTAAAAACTTGGTATTTCAGTATTCCATCATGTTAGCGTTATGTTTAAGTGCCAAATTAAAAATTAAAAATTTGACGAATGCTATCAAATGCATTCTATATGATACTCGGGACACTTACCTTAGTTTGATACAATAGAATTATTAAATATGCCTTAAGAGACTTAACATCATTTCAATGCATGCAATGAAGGGAATTCAGGAACCAGAGTCAAGAAGCTCATCTGTTGAAAAAAAATTATGTAAGATAGAGTAAACCTGACATAGAAAATTTTCATCCTACTATTTGCTTACTTAATTCCTCTAATGTTTATCTTTCAGGAAGTTTCTATCTCAAGTATTATTATAGATGTGGGAATAAAGGTGAGATGAATGATAGTATATTCTGAGATCTATGTAGTGGTTAAATGATAATGAAACCACATAGTTCATCATGGTAAAGCAAATGCACTTGGAAATGTATTATTGTTATTATTATCATTATGACAGTGTTGAGAGGGGCTCAATTAATCAATCAAGGGTGTAGCCATCTGATAGAAAGATGGGATTTGTAATAAGAGGTTTACTATTGGGTGGCAGATGTGGCAGACAGCCCAGACAACAAGCTTGGAATAGTGAAGTACACATCCCACTGGCAACATTTATGGCACCGGAAGTGGCATCCATATGCACATATCTACTTGAGGGGGCTTGGAAAAGGGAGGAAAAAAAAAAGCCTGTGAATGCTGTTATTAAGCAGTGGACCTCTAAATTATGAGCCAGATTTCAAAATGCACCCATAATTTGAAATCCAGTTTTGTCTTTTTACAAATGCTAATAATGTCACATGCACTACTTGTAATGTATACAATTGTAACAGTGTAGTCATAGATACGTTTTCATTCAGTAAATTAGCTCTTTTGTAGTGTAGAGTGTAAGCAGCCTCTAGGTTGGCCACCAATGATCTCTGCCTCCTGGTATCTGTGCCCTTGTGTGATTTCCTCCCCTTGAGTATGGGCTGGATTTATTGACTTGCTTATAATGAACAGAATGTGGCAGAAGTAATGGGATGTCACTTCTGATATTAGGTTATAAAAAGACTATGGCTTCCATCTCAGGGTGCTCTCTCTTGAGTGCTCTTTCTGGGGTGTATTAGTCTGCTTGGGCTGCCATAACAAAATAATACCATAGACTGAGTGGCTTAAACAACAGAAATTTATTTTCTTATAGTTCTGGAGGCTAGAAATTCCAGATCAAGGTGCTGGCCAATTTGGTTTCTGGTGGGGGCTCTCTTCTTGGCTTGTAGTTGGCTGCCATCTTTCTGTGTGCTCACATGGTCTTTTTTGTGTGTGTGCACACTGGGACTTGGGGGTGAGGGAAAGAGAGAGAAAGCGAGCAAGAGAGAGACAGTGCTAGCACTCTGGTGTCTTTTTTAATAAGGATATTAATCCTATAGGGTCAGGGCCTTACCCTTATGACCTTATAACTGTAATTACTTCCTTAGAGGCCCCATCTCCAAATACAGCTATATTGGAGGTTAGGGATTCAGCATATAAATTTTGAGGGGACACAAACATGCAGTCTATAACATGGGAGGCAACTCTGTGGAGAGGCCAATGTTAGTGAGCTTGGAAGTGGATCTTCTACAGCTTTCCAACAGCCACTTGAGTGAGTGATCTTTGAAGTGGATTCTTCCCCAGTTGAACCTTGAGATAACAACAATGCTGGCCAATACTTTAATTGCAACCTCAAAAGAAACAATCAATACCACCCAGCTATGCTGTTCCTAAATTGACCCTGGTTGATCACAGAAACTATGAAATAATGTTTGTTTTCAGCTGCTACATATGGGATAATTTGTCAGGCAACAATAGATAACTAATATATGTAATATTATTAATATTGAATATTTGACTCTTCAGTTCCTAGATCAGAAGCTTCAGAAGTAGGATATATTATTAAGAGGGTCTGATTATCAGCAAGAAGTGAAGGAATAGGGTGTGTGAAAAGGAACTAACAACTTTCCCATTATTTACAGTCTTCTTTCCAGAAATGATTTATATAATCTGTAAATATCTTGATGGGTATAATGATTTTCTATGACTCAGGGATTATGTGTTTTATGGGAGCTACCTGTAGGACCTTTAATTCTACAAATGCATTCCGAATAGAATGTATGGAAATTCTTTGTTACTATAGGATTTCATGGATGCAATTGTCATCAAGTAAAATTTTTTGCAAACGGTCACCACATGGTTGACAGGAGTGAACGTTTGATAGCCAGCAAGAAGTAGAAGTTGGCAAATGAACCATTTACAATTACAGTGCTGCCCAGCAATCCTCAAATTTCCTGAATGCCCATCATAAGGATCCATTTGCTTCAAGCCTCTTAAGGCTGTGGAGTACCCCAGCTCCATTGGCATGCTGGAGTAGTTACATTCGTAGCCAATTAGCAGGGTGGCACACACTCGGCCAAGAAGCCCCAGTCTCTATAGACTCGGTATAGAGAGTGAAATTAGCTGAGACAAATACCTGTTAATCCCTTGTTCTTGGCTGGCATGGAGCGCCTACTGTGCAGTGCTAATAGTTCTGGGAAATCCCAATTCCCAGTGTCAAGAGTTGAACAGACTAAGTCTGTTAAATGAAGAAATTTACAGCGCATTAGCTTTGATCAAGAAATTCTAGGTGCAAGTCTCTTAAACAAATGAAGGCTGCTTGGGAATACAGGTCACTCTTTCTGGGAAGCTATTTTTGAAGGAGTTGGATCTTCACTCTCTTTCCCATGCCAGAGCCAGGGGCAGAAAAGTGGCAGTTTGAGTGGCTGGACCCGGAGGCAGTAGAAAATAGTCTTATTTAGACAGGAGTAGAGAATTGGGTGGCTATACCAGAGTTTCATCCAAGGGAGCTTGGATGTGGTTTTTGAAAATGAGAAATTTGTGACAAAAATTGCCAGAGTCCTTACAGCTTCCAGTGAAGGCTCGTTTATGCTTATATGTGTAAGCCGCGCCCTCTGCTGGCTGGATCAAGCCATGTCCCTGTCCTCCCCCACTTTCCTGGGAAAAACGTGTTGTATTTTCCCATGTAAATTATGTTTTCAGTTGCATTCTATTAGCCCGTTGCTGTCTATGCAAAGAATGAGGCAAGCAGAATTTAAATCGTGGCTTGTACCATAGTGCCTGTCACTCAAAGTTCTGCATAGCGGTTGTCAGAGAAAGATGAAAGATTTGGGAGTTCTTGGGGATGTACTATAAATTTTCAGATTCTGATTCCTTGGCTAAGTTCACAGATATCCAGGTTCATTTTTTTTTTTTTTTGGTGTGTTGAAGATGTTTTAATGTAACCTTTGTTCTGCTGTGGAAGGCAGAAAAACCTTTCTTTAGTACCAGGAAATGCTTTTAATTCAGACAAGCTTTTAATTTTTGGTTACATGAAATATAAGGGAATTTGGTGATTGCCCTCAATCTCAAGATAAAGGCAATGGAGAGAGGAAGAATCACAGTGAGAGAAGAGGAAGGTGGGCTGATGAGGCCAGTGAAAGGAAGAACAGATGATCTTATGCTCAAGTGTCTGCTATAGCCTTGGGTCTAGGAGGAAAGATGATTTACATTTTGACCTGTCAGTGAAAGGAAACCAAAGGAAATTGTGCAACTAACAATTTGTAAAGAGATTCTCAGGGGTAAAGCACTATTCAATTTTTTTCCAAAAAAGGAAGAAAAAAGTATCCATTCTAGGGAAGGCAGAGGAGAAAATGCAGCTCTGTTCCCCTGAGATGAGCTAAGCCTGCCATGAGGAGGGGAGGTGGTAGATGGTGCTGTAGAATTTCATTTCTGGAAAGACGTATTCAAAATGTAGCCCAGGATGTTTGTGAAAATGAACCTGTATCATCCTAATCCCTCTAGACATTGACAAGCATCATTTAACCCTCTGCCCCCACCCCCTGCACAGAGATTGGCATTGTTTGGTGTCATTAGCAGGACTAAAACCTATGACAAATAACACAGGTGCTTTTATAAACTGGGATTAAATCACAGTTAGCAGAGATGTACAGCTGAGCTGTTTAGATAACCCTCTCCCTCCTCTGGTCGGCTTTAGTTGATGAAAACGTTCCCTAATAACGGTGGTCACTGTATGCTCATTTTGTTGATCCCAATTCATAAAAATCAAATCTACAGTAAAAAAGTGTCTATTGATGTCAGGCCTTGGAAAACACTCTTTCAGGCTGAGATCACGCATGGCAGATGTTAAGCCTTTGTGACAATATGGATTCCAGCTACTCATGTTTACCAAGAGCTAGGGATCAAGACCTATGCTGGCATTCTACAATGAAATATTGTGACGATTACATGGGGACACTCTGCAGACATGTTTAATCTGCAATTTGTATGCAGTATAACATTGCTGAAAACTTTTAGTTACTCTAAGCCCTGAGTAATTAAAAAAAGCATGCATTTTGCTTGCCATTTTGATTTTAAAGATTATATTTTGGCAATTTTTCTAATATGTGCAATATGTTCAGGTTAATGATTGCACGCTAACCCAATCATATTAATTCGAGAGTTGTCCTTTGTATACCAAAATGTTTATGAATAACTCACCATGGGTTGCAGAGTCAAACATACCTGGATTTGATTATAATAGATGTGTGATCTTAGATAAATTATTTCATGTCTTTGGACCTTAGTTTCTTTAATTATAAAACGGGGATAATTATAGTACCTACTTATGGAGTTGTAAGGATTTAGTTAAATTATGCGTAAAAAGTTTAGTTCAATTCTTGGCCCATATAACTTTGAAAAACGTTAGCTGTGTAACTGGTATGTCAAATAGAAAAGACTCTTGGGATGAAATAGAAAGCATCATATATATTTTTTTTTTTTGGTCTTGCATTGTCCCATTACATTTTGTTTTGGTGGAAAAAGTTCTTCTCCAGCCACCACATAAAAATTTGGTCAAGCCTCAAGATTTCCTGGCTACTCACAGGAAAAAGAAAGTTCTAAGTTGACTTTAATTTGCAAGCCCAGTCTCAAGTTGGTTAAAATTATTGAATCACAAAATTCCAAACCTGAGTTAAAGCTCTTTTTTCCTGCTTCTCCTTCCCCAGCTTGCTGCCCAAGGTTTCTGACCTCTTTGAGGTTGGAGCATGGGAAAAGAGGAGGGGAAAGAAGAGCAAAAAAGTTATTTGCTGGCCCTGTTTCAGAGTGGCTTTGTGATCTCTGGTCAAATGTTTAAAGATGATTGTCTTGTGGCATTTTTGTGGGTTCTGCAGGTACCCCCTACGGGCCCCCCCCTTGATTTGGACAGTGCCCCCATCCCTTCTTGGTCTCTGCCCTGATGACACACCCAACAGCCTCTTTTTTTTTTTTTTTTTGAGACAGAGTCTCACTGTGTTGCCCAGGCTAGAGTGCCATGACATCAGCCTAGCTCACAGCAACCTCACACTCCTGGGCTCAAGTGATCCTCCTGCCTCAGCCTCCCGAGTAGCTGGGACTACAGGCATGCGCCACCATGCCCGGCTAATTTTTTCTGTATATTTTTAGTTGTCCAATTAATTTCTTTCTAATTTTTAGTAGAGACAGGGTCTCATTCTTGCTCAGGCTGGTTTTGAACTCCCGAGCTCAAACGATCCACCCGCCTCGGCCTCCCAGAGCTAGGATTACAGGCGTGAGCCACCATGCCCGGCCTCCCACAGCCTCTTAATCCTGGAGACTCCATCTGCAGTCAGCAGGCTTCCCTTTTGGGCAGGGTTGACATCTGGTCCCTGGGATTTATACACATTTGACCTGACACTGGAAGGGAGGGAGTATAGTTACTTTATAGATATAGCCCTTTAACCTGATGTCTCCAGTTACACTGGCTTTCTAAAGTGTGAGTCAACCACCAGTTCACTGTGCACAATCTGCTGTTGAATGCGTATTTATAATAGATCTTTCAATGAGGCCATGGAGCCTATCTCAACTGACTTGGGGATAGGAGGTAGTAACCCTAACCCATGCCATCTCCTTGGAAGGCACAATGGTGAGACTCAGAATTCTGCCTTCTCCAAAAGGCCAAAATTTATCCTTCTTACAAATTATCTTAATTTCCAACACTCTCCTTTTATATCTTTGATGTGGATGAGATATCTGATATTTACTCTCCTACCCTGAAATTTCCTCATGGTGGTCTATCTTACAAATCACTTTGGTATCTGATGTTCAAGTGTCTCATTTGAAACTCCCAATTAAATATTCTTTTATGGCTTCTGTTATCTATATGAAAGAAATTTGATTTGATTTTTATTTTTCTCTATCTAGTCCCCTTTGTGACCAGGCAGTATATGTTTAAAGGCAAAAACATAACCTCTTTTGGAGAAACTTAATTCTGTAAGTAATTTTCCCAGATGCTATCAGTTGGCTAGTTATTTTAATATTAGCCACAGAGAGTATGATGCTTAAGGAAAATGTATTGGTTTGCTATATTTTCAAGGTGTATTTCAAGGAGTTTTATTGCATTTGAGTGTTTCAGAAATATGGAAATATGCAAAATTGTCTAAAAGGTTGTTATTGCATTGTTGCTTATAATAATGAAAAACGAGGCTGGGCGCGGTGGCTCTCGCCTGTAATCCTAGCACTCTGGGAGGCCGAGGCGGGTGGATTGCTCAAGGTCAGGAGTTCGAGACCAGCCTGAGCAAGAGCGAGACCCCGTCTCTACCAAAAATAGAAAGAAATTAATTGGACAACTAAAAATATATAGAAAAAATTAGCCAGACATGGTGGCACATGCCTGTAGTCCCAGCTACCCGGGAGGCTGAGGCAGGAGGATCGCTTGAGCCCAAGAGTCTGAGGTTGCTGTGAGCTAGGCTGACGCCACGGCACTCACTCTAGCCCGAGCAACAAAGCGAGACTCTGTCGCAAAAAAAAAAAAAAAAAAAAAAAAAAAATTAAAAATTAATAAAATTTAAATTTGTTGAACTAG
>CAUYSK010099840.1:0-19033 GCA_963575035.1 Avahi laniger
TATAATACCTAATATAATGTGAATGCTATATAGTTGTTATGCTATATTGTTTTTTTTTTTTTTTTTTTTTTTTTTAGACAGAGTCTCACTGTGTTGCCTGGGCTAGAGTGCCGTGGCATCCTCTTAGCTCACAGCAACCTCAAACTCCTGGGCTCAAGCGATCCTCCTGCCTCAGCCTCCTGAGTAGCTGGGACTATAGGCATGCGCCATCATGCTCGGCTAGTTTTTTCTATATATTTTTAGTTGTCCGATTAATTTCTTTCTATTTTTAGTAGAGATGGGGTCTTGCTCTTGCTCAGACTGGTTTCGAACTCCTGAGCTCAAATAATCTGCCCGCCTCGGCCTCCCAGAGAGCTAGGATTACAGGCGCGAGCCACAGCGCCCGGCCAGGCTATATTGTTTTTTAATTTGTATTATTTTTTATTGTCACATTATTTTTTGTTCTTTTCCCCCAAATATTTTCAATCTGTAGTTGGTTGAATCTGCAAATGTGGAACCTGAGGGTATGGAGGACCAACTGTATTTCTCTTTGTGTTACGGTATATACATACACCTTTTGGAAGTGAAAAAAAATGCTATTATGACAAAACATAGATACATGCATCCATTCTTAAATCTCAATATATTTTCAGATTCATTCACCCAGTCATATCTACCCTATGTATTAATCACCTAATCCAAACTTCAATGGACATTTTTAATATAAATTTTCATGTACACAAACACCATATATGAAGAATTGATTGAGTTACCTTGGTTATCTATCATGTCTCACTAATTCCTATGTACATTTTTAATTAACGGAAAAAGACCCCAATCTATTCATTTGGTTATTTGTACTTTAAACTAGAGAGATAACAGTCTCATACATAAAATATATTTCAAATAAAACAGCTAAATAAGATAAATTTTATATCTATAAATGTAATAATTATTTTACCACTCCCCTCATCACTGTACTTTTATCACATTTCTTGTGTTTTCTCTACAAATAAAAACTTAATTTTTAAAATTCTAATGCTAAGTAACTATTTTGTTAGTGTTTAAAAAGTTCTGAAAGCATTTCTCTCCAAACAGTATACAGCCTCTTAATCTCACATAAAATGAAGGGTTAAGATTGACTAAAGACACTGATTTTTTCATAATTGTGATTCAGAAGTCCTTACAACTCTTTATTTTTCTTAACGGAAAAATTCTTTATGGAGTTAATATTTTCAGCTAAAACATAAGGTACATTCAGACTTTATTACTGGTCAGTCACATCTGTGATTCAGAGTATAAGCTTAGAAAATTATCCACATTTACGTGACCTTCTGGGTCACTACGGACGTTTAACTCTGCTACCTAAGTAAGCACAACTAGGATTCAGAGAAGTCCTTAATCCAGCAAATTTCTCACCCTCAACTCACCCTCTTAGGTTAAATCTCTCCCCAGAATACTGTACTTCCTCTAACTTTAGATTCATGAGTGAACAGTCCTCTTGCACAAAACATCAACAGGCCACCACAAAGCTAAAACAATAAAATGCTACTAAAAGCACAGGTGATTCTGGGATATTTGGTATCAGAACTAGAACTGCTGGTCAGCATTCTTTGTCCTTCCCAAACCTTCATTTTTTCCCTTTCTTCTGGTTTTTGAAAATAGCTAATGGAATTGTATCAATATATTAAAAACTTTCCCTGTAATAAAATGTTAAATGATGTTGAATATTAAACACCGGGGCTATTTGTGCTGCCCTCCTCAGAGGAGGATGGCTCAGGAAATATAAGAAACTATTGTCATAATGATGTTCCTAATATAGATTTTTTTTTTTTTTTTAAGAGACAGAGTCGATGTTGTCCAGGCTACTCTCAAACTCCTGGGCTCAAGCAATCCTCCCACTTACACCTGCCGAGTAGCTAGGGCTAGAGGCGCATACCACCGCATCTGGCTTCTATTATAGACTCTTGTATTTTCATTCCTAAGGCTCGTACTCAGTCTCAAAGTCGCTTGATGATGATTAATAAAGCCAAATAAACTCTTTCACCTCAATGGTTCTAAGACTATGCTTACAGTTTTCTGCCAAAGAGTGTTTTTTTGGCTTCCTAATTATTTCATCTTTTGTTCCAACCCTCCTCTTTATAATACTTGTTTAAGACAACCAGAGACAGTATTTAATCATGAGCATGCCCTCCTGATGAAAACACGCACTGTAATAAAATGCCTACCTTAAAAGCAAATCTAATATACTTATTAAATTTAAATGTGTTTAAGGCTGATATGATTGGAAGTGATATATAAAATAACAGCTTCCAGGCTTATAAATGTCAACTCTAAAAATTATATGTAGTATGAAATACAAAATAGATGCTGCTTCATCTTTAAAAAAAATTATCAGCAAATTATGACAAAGTTTTCAGTTAACCACTTGGTACTCTTCACAGAAAATCTCCAACAGTTTAGGCTGCAGAAAGTTTTAAAGAAGTTACATAATTAAATGACCTTATTCTATAATTTCTGGAAATACAGAGAACCCTAATAAACTTAAAAATCCTTTAGTTAATTATGATGAACTGAGATCTAAAGGCAAAGTGAAATACTAAAAAAAAATTCATACGACATCCACAGAGCAACTCCACAATCTTTGAAATACACATGTCAACAGAAGGAAAGAGTTGTCAAGAATCACTACATTATATACAACCACTCCATACAACAAGGGGCAGAGAGTGAAAAGGACATGTTTATCCATGATCAGCAAGAAATCAGATGTTTGTTTTTGTTTTGTTTTAAAGAAAAATTAACTTAGTTTTACTTGTAATGCATAATTAATTAATTAGAAAATAATCAAGTAGATACTATCTTCCTATCTACCTGATTAGAAACTAACTCAAGAAATTAGCATGACTTTGTTACTGAGGCACTGAAAGTAAATATAGAAGACACCAGAGATGACAGACACACAGGAGGCCTAATCATCTAGCAGCCCCTAGGGACAAACCAAAGAAGCAGAGGAACAGAAAAATAAAACTACCTAAGAGCTTTAATGGGAATCTGTGACAGCAGATCAGGATGCCAGGTCACCTCTTAGGCTGGGCCAGCTTCAGATACAAAAGATCAGTGAGGTGGATGGCCATTTGTAGCAAAGCTTACCTGGGACCAGAGGGGTGGGGCTGGAGACTGAGGTATGGTACCCAATGGAGGATCCCATGAGGTTGCGAGGTGGCACCAAACGAGCTGCCAACAGAGGAGGCGGTGTCCCCAACTGAAGTCGCTCAGATGCAGCAGCGCCATGTTCACGAGAGTACATGGGCTGTCCTACAGAGGAAAGAATAGGAGGGCAGCTGGGAATGAGAGTCACAAGCTTCTCTTAGGTAATGATGTACTTCCAGAGACTTTGAGCCAAAAACAGAAATTACACCAACAGAAAAAGTAGTCGAGAAAGATGTTACTACAACTCTAACTTAAGAATAGACATGCAACTGGTGAGGATGCATTTAGGTATAAAGAAAGAGTAAGAATTAGGTAGTATGTATAATCTCCATCTTTTATGATCTTAAATGGCAAAAAATTATGTGCCAATTTTATTCAAAGCTGAACATTTAGCCACATCAAGTTATTAAGCAAAGGAGCCTTGAGAATTCATAGAGAATTTTGTATTCAATGAGATATGCAGGTGTGAAGGCAGTCATACCCACTGAAAAAAAAACCCACCTCCCCAAGTCTGCATAATTTCAGGTTTGCATATACTCCCACATCTGGGGCAGAAAAAAAAATAATAAAAGCATTAAAATCAAACAAGCCACCATAAGCATACCCTCACAGAGAATAAGAAATGTTCAAAAGAAAAAATTAAACAAGATAGTGAAAATTTGTTATCCCTATGAGATGGATAACAAGTACAGAGAAAAGAAAAAAGGACAACAACCCAGATCAATAGACCAGCATTGGACATATAAAATTACCCCGAATATAAAGAATCACATTTTGAAAGAAAGCAAATCTAGGGTTTATGTATATATGCTGATGCAAGAATGTAGACACAATGAAGCCAAATTCTGAAGCATAGAATTTTAAAAAGACAAAGTATCAAAGAGAAAAACCTTCTTTTGGTTGTCCATTTAATAGTATCTTTTTACTGACAACCTCACTTGAAACATAATTAAAAGACTTAGTCAATATTTTATATCCAAAGTCAGACATTCACTATGAGATACAAGACAAAATAAAGTGAATTTACAATTTTATTTACATCTACTAAAATGTCCTTAAAAGTTATAAAATTTCTCAAGATTTTAAACATATTTAATAGGACAGGCTACAAAGCAACCACTTGATTTCATAGTAAATGTTGAGGAAAAATAGATATGCTAAACTTTTACTACCTTTCTCTTCTTATATATGGAGCAAAAGAAGAGGTCACACATCATACTGTATAGCAGACCACATAACTGTGCGATTAGCACCAACTCTTTTAAAATCTACATTTAAAAAGGATCAATCATTACACTGTAGAAACAATTTCATGTATCCTCAGTGATCTGAAAATAGTATAACCTATTGCACAGAATCATTTGTGACGAGTGACCGAGCAACAGAATTAAGTAATGTACAAGAGAAAAATGGGAAGGACAATCTCAGTCCATATGATTACTCTAAATTTATGCTACATCATTCAATGTACCAAATATATCTGATTAATAATAACTGTCTCAAAGTAAGCTGGAAACTAAAAGGCTAGTTTGCACAATGTCTACAATGATACAAACCAATGACAAAGAACACACAATTCAAACACTCCAGAAAGATGACTGTTTATTCAAGTGAAGCCCAATTTTCTTACAAACAACACCTAATGAAGTCTCTAAATACTACTTCTAAAAGAAAAAGTGTTATTTAGACAAAGGGCCAATTTTAGAACAGAGCAAAAAATTTATGAGCTTGGTACACCTTGGTATACCTTGCCCTTCTAGAAGCTATCAAATGTCAAAATTAAAGAAAAAACCATCTAGAGCCAATATGAAGAAACTCCCACTGATCACATATGAAACAATCTGAACATCAAAGAAGACTGTAATGGACAGGTGTGGTGGCTCGTGCCCATAATCGCAGCAATTTGGGAGGCTAAAGCAGGAAGACCACTTGAGGTTAGGAGTTCAAGACCAGCCTGGGCAACACAGCGAGATCCTATCTCTTAAGAAGAAAAAATGACTATAATGGAGTGAAATATATCAAACACGTTAAAAAATCATGAGTTCATAATGATACTTAAAAAAAAATACATTGGTCCCCTTTGTAAAATATTAGGGATCCGACACTTTCTAAAAACTGATAAACGGAAGGAAATAAGCATCTATCTTGCCTTTTCTGTAAAAACTGCATTTCAGGTTAACCAGATGGTTGATACTGCCAATTTTATGGAATGCCAGCAATAAATGTAGAAAAAATTACAGAATTAGAGAAAAACATGAAACAAGAGATCGAGTCACTGATCAAAAAATGGCAGTTGAAACCATTAACAACTTTTAAAATGGATGGATCAGGATAAAAACACTTGTACACACGGATCAATATTCATAATACAGAAAAGAGACAACCAGACATTATGAGCATTATGATATACTGCGTAGGAAGTACATAACCCAATCTATAAAATGTTCTTACCAAAAAAAGAAAAAAAAACCAAATGTGAATCTAATTAAATACCCAGAGCTAACTTCAATTTACAGGAAATACAGGGAATAGACGAATATGTTAAATGACATACAAAAGGATGAATCTGCCAAGTCCAGAATGTGAGAAAATTCTTCAGGACAAATGATCTATTCCTTCAACAAATAAATGTTGAGAAAAAAAAACAGGAAAAGGAAATTGTCATAGATTTCAAGACTTAAGGAACGTTTCAACTAAACGTATAACTTTGTTTAGATATAGCTTCAAATGAACCAGCTATGGAAGGACCTTTCTGATACAAATGGGAAATAAGAACACTATCCAGATATCTGATAATCAACAGTACATTATTATCATTTTGGTGGGGGGGGCGGGTATGATATCAGTATTGTGGTTTTGTGTATGTGTATGGTTAACTCTTATCTTTTAAAGATAGATACTTAAGTTTTCACAGATGAAATGTTATATTTGGCACATTTTCTAAAATAATAAGTCAGGCATAGGTTATAGATGAAGGAAGATTAACCACATATTGACAATTCTTTTTTTTTGAGACGGAGTCTCGCTCTGTTGCCTGGGGCTAGAGTGCCATGAAGTCACCTCGCTCACGACAACCTCAAACTCCTGGGCTCAAGCAATCCTCCTGCCTCAGCCTCCTGAGTACCTGGGATTACAGGGGTGCACCACTACACCCAGCTAATTTTTTTTTCTATTTTTAGTTGCCTGGCTAGTTTTTTTTATTTTTAGCAGAGACGGGGCCTCACTCTTACTCAGGCTGGTCTCAAACTCCTGAGCTGAAGCAATCTTCCCAGCTCAGCCTCCTAGAGTGCTCTAGGATTATAGGTGTGAGTCACTGCACCCAGCACAGATGTTGATAATTATTGAAGCAGGAAATGAGTACACAGAGATTCACTACACTATTTGCTCTCTTTTTGTGTATATGGTAATTTAAATTTTCCATAATAAAAAGTTGTTAAAAATCAAACAGATTACAATAATGGTAAAGATGAGCCTCTCAGAATTTATATTCATTCAGTTTCATTTTGGTCAGCGTAAAGAATGACTAGATGATTCCAAACTGCAAACATCCCACGTTCATGTTCCCATTTTTACGTTGTTTATATCCTAAATGCCTGATAGTAACATTTTCACATTCTTAACATTAACTCTAATCAGTTGAAGACAATCTTTATTCAAATTTTTAACCACTCTTTGTAATTATCCTGATTTTGTCTTTAAGAGTATTCACAGGAAAAAAAAACTATAAGGTAAGTTTTAAGCTAAAAGCTCAAATCTAAAAGAAATAAAAAAGTTACATCTTCCAAATATTGGCCATATTTCTCATGGGTCTACTCTATTAGAATACAAGGTCCCTGGTACACTTCAGAAGTTCCAGGGCCTAAACGGTGCCTGGTGCATTAGAGGAACCCAAGTCACATAAAGAAGGGATAAAAGCTTAAAGTACCCAAATGACAATTAAATACATCTTTGGATGAATAGCTATATGTTGAAATAGATAATAAAACAACTAATGTAATACGAATCAAAGTAAAACACAAGGGGAAAAAAACTCTAGACAATATACAAGGATTCTATTAGACATTGATTAATTTTTCTGAATACCAAATTCATTATTCTGTGCAGAGAAATGTTATGCATTTGCAAAATTAAATGGGCAAAACTCAAGTGTAGGAATATAGTGTTTTAATAATTTTATATAGTTAATAATAGGAAAAGTATTTTCTGAAAGATAATTTATTTGAATTCATATGAAGATTAAACAATTACCTTCAACCTAAGAATCAGTCTCTAAAATCCAGAGTTTATATACTATTACATTTTCACACATCCAGTACAATGAGCTTAGTAGTTATAAAATATTTCTACTATGTCTTCTTCAAAGCAACAGAACAAATTCAAGGCAGAAAAGACAACATGCCTGACTTAATGATGGTCTTTTGAAAGCCAAAGAATATACATTGAACTGGTGACTTCAAATCTGGGTAAAATGTTTAAGTACTTCAGAAGATGTAATTGATTTTAATGGGTGTATGATATTGCTGTCTTTCCATAAAACTCTAAAAACATCTCAATATTTAAGTCATTTTCATAACATCTATGATATTTTAACTCAACAAAAACAACAAAATTTCAGAGAGTTTTTACTAAATTATAACCATTTGATGTTAACTTTTAAATACATTATCAGGAACCATGTATGTCCTATCCTGTTTTATAATAGGGCAATCCTTTTTCTTCTTTTAACATTTAATTGTCCTCTTCCAAAACAAGTAATAATTGCAGCCTAAATGAATACTTTATTTTTGACAGAATTAGTTCCTTTTGTTTCTGAGGCACTCTGTTCACTTAGTTTTATTAGCAAAATACACTGTAATTGGTTTTTGGTTTTTGTGGGGTTTTTTTGAACATTTCTTTCTTACTATTAGACACTTAGGAGATGAACCATTTCTTATTTATCTTGTATATTCCCAGTACCTAGCATTGAGCGGACTCCAACTCCTACCTTCAAAAATCCAGATTTCATTTTTCTGTGTTTACTCTGGATCCCTATTGTGCTTGCTTCGGTAGCACATACACCCTGGGTCTCTACTGATATAATTTTCACAACCAAATACCACTTGATACGCTGTTTTAAACTACATGTATTTTCTATGCTATGAATTTTAATGGCAATAAAATATCCATAATTTAAACTTTTCCAACTTGTTATCAACTTTAAGGATAGTTCAAGTTCTCTATTACATTGCAAACATACATACAGCTTTTTACTTCATTTGAACTGAAGCAAGTTCTAATGTATTTGAAATTACCATTTATAATACAGGTTGAATATCTGTTATGCAAAATGCTCAGGACCAGATGTGTTTCAGATTTCAGATTTTTTTGATTTTGGAATATATGCATTACACTTGCTGGCTGAACCCCAAATCTGAAATGTTCCAATGAGCATTTCCTTTAAGCATCGTGTTGGTGCTCAAAAAGTTTAGAATTTTGGAGCATTTGGGGTTTGGGATGCTCAATCTGTATCTAGAAAAATAAACCCAAACAATTTGAAGGATTCAACATATCTGTCTCAAAGAAAACAATTTTTTAAAAAACTATTTTAAAATCAACCGAATAGAAAGATTTTAAAAAGTTATGACTGGCTAGGCACGGTGGCTCATGCCTGTAATCCTAGCACTCTGGGAGGCCAAAGTGGGAGGACTGATTGAGCTCTGGAGTTCGAGACTAGCCTGAGCAACAGTGAGACCCCATCTCTACTAAAAATAGAAAAATAAGCGAGGCATCATGGTGTACGCCTGAAGTCCCAGCTACCCTGGAGGCTGGGGCAGGAGGATCGCTTGAGTCCAAGAGTTTGAGGTTGCAGTGATTTACAATGACGCCATGGCACTCTAGCCTGGGCAACATAGTGATACTCTGTATAAAAAAAAAAAAAAAAAAAACCCAAACAGCAGACCTACATGTAAGCATATGTCATAATGTAATATATGCTTTCTGGTACTGTAGGAGTTTAGAACAGAGCAATAATGTTTTCCACGTATTTAGAAGATTTGGGCCTTCAAAGAATAGGAGACAGAGCACACTGCAGGAGTGAAGATGAAAAAAAAGGTTGAGTCATTAATAGGAGCACAAAGAGGGTATAATTGGCCTGATCAGAGAAGGTGCATGTTTGGGAACAGTGAAAAAAAGATTACAAAGAAGGAGGAGGTAGATTACAGAAAGAGATAGAAGCCCCACAGAGAGGTTCACTGATGGTTCAGAAGGAAAATGGTGGCCACTGAGGAGTTCTCGTAAGGAACTGTCATGGTTGGTTTTCTCAGGAAAATTAGCATAGCAGCATTATATGGTATGACTTGGGGGAATGAAACACAAAACATAACAGTGTCAAGAAAGTTGTAGCAATAATCCAAATATGAGGTGTCTGTAGTGTGGATGAGGGCAGAGGACACAGAAGAAACAGAAAGGGATACGTCAAAAAAAGAGACAAAGGATTTTTAATTAACTCAATTTAAAAAAGCAAAACAATTAGACAGTCCTACGAAGGTTTCAATTCTAGACGATTAGGCAGGTGTTATTTCATTGACACAGACAGGGTTGGTGGAAGGTAGAAATTTAAGGAGAAGATAATAGGTTTGATTTCGGAGTGCTTGAAATTTGAGTAGACAGTCATAACTACAATAGTATAACTAATCCTTACGAGTGCCAGGCAATTTTTAGATGCTTTATGTGTATTAATTCATTTATTCCTCTAAACAACCTTAATGAGATAGATAATACTATTATTCTCATTTTAAAGAAGAAATTGAGATACAGAGAGATTAAGTAACTTGCCCAAGGTCACAAGATAGTAAGTGATAAAACCAGGACTGAACCTGGACTCAACTAGTACGCTGAATTGTCACTCATGACATGAAAGAGAAGCAGAAATGTTTAGGAGGCAAAATAAACTTAAACAGTCACAGAAAATGAACATATCCATAAAGTTACCTGGCTCTGTACAGAAAAACTTCATGATTTGACTTTTTTTTTTTTTTGAGACAGAGTCTGGCTCTGTTGCCCTGGCTAGAGTGCCATGGCATCACCTAGCTCACAGCAACCTCAAACTGCTGGGCTCAAGCGATCCTCCTGCCTCAGCCTCCCGAGTAGCTGGGACTACAGGCATGCGCCACCATGCCCAGCTAATTTTTTCTGTTTTTAGTAGAGGTGGGGTCTTGCTCTTGCTCAGGCTGGGCTCAAACTCCTGACCTCAAGCACCCCTCCTGCCTCGGCCTCCCAGAGTGGCAGGCATGAACCACTGAGCGTGGTCACATTCTATCCTTTTTGAGGCCTGGGTCAGAAGGATCCATATTTCTAATTAAGGCTCCATTTAGCTATTAATATTAATAGAACTAGAATCTATAATAAGTTACCCACCATAACATAGCCAGGAATCTTGGGAATCACTTTCCCCTTTGCCTGTGACCTGGAGTAAGCTATAAGGGAAGGCTCCACACTCCAATCACTTTCCTCCTTTTCCTTCCTTTACAGAGTGATGTCATCCAGAAACCTCAAGGTCAAGTGGATCTGAACTCCCGTTGTCAAATTGTTCGAGGGGAGGGTGCCCAGACATTCCAGGTGAGCTTGCTCCTAGCAGCTAGTATTCAGACAGAAGAGGTGCTGGGCTTGGATGTGGCTGCGATTGAAACAAAGGTGGGGCAAAATGAGCACGAAGGAAAGACATGACATCCATATTTGGGTGTAATCCTAGTTTGTGAATACAAGAAAGGAAGAGGAGACAGAATGTGAGAGATGGAGGGAAGGAAGGAAAGATAGAAGAGGAGGAGGAAAAGAAGGGAGGGAGCCAGATAAAAGGAAGGGGGAAGGCCCAGTGGGTTCCAGGGTCTGGGCCACCCCAGAGCCAGGTCCTGGTTATTCCATCGTCCTGTCTTGCTGCCCCTGGCCCTGTATGTCACCCTCCACAGCTCATCTCTGAGAAGAAAACCTACTACCTGACGGCTGATTCACCCAGCCTGCTGGAGGAGTGGGTCCGAGTGCTTCAGAGCCTGCTGAAGGTGCAGACCACTGGGCCTCCAGCCCTGCCTCGGGGTGGCACCAAGCCCACAGTCAAGGGCTGGCTGACCAAGGTATGGCGTGGGTCTGACGGCAGAGGAATGTCCGGGGAGCCAGGAGTGGGAGTGCCAAGGGGTGGCGAGTCCCCTTCTTATGTTATACACGGCTCCTTTCTCCAGGAGCTTCCTCACATGATGGCTGGCTGGCCCTTAAACATGGTCTGACCACAGGTGATGGTGAATGATTCCCTGGAAACAGACATCAGGGATGTTAGAACAACTACTGTTCTATCCACCTGCTTGTCTGGGCTTTCTTAAAAAACAAAAAACAAAAAAAATTATTTTCAACACAGAAGAGGGATAGGAATGTCTTGTACCCACTTTGAGGTCATTAGGGGTTGCCCCCACGCCCACCTTGTACCCACCACACCCCAGCATTAATAGGGGGAGAGACCCAGAAGAGGTAGCTGTGATCATTCACACTTGCAGGTTCCTCAGCCTGCCCTGAAGACATTTCAGTTAGGGCTTTTCTGGTTGCAAGGAGCAGAGAAACACTCGGTAACTCTGAGAAAAGGGAAGTTAAGAGGGAAGCACGTGAACTAGACCAGAAGACCATCAGGAACCAAAGCAGCTCGTGCTTGGCAGCCTCAGTGCTCGCGGGCTTGCTCTGTCTGCTTCTGCTTCCTCATTCAGTCTGTGTTTATGTCATTCTCCTCTGCCTGTGTGTGGTTTCTGTTCTCTGCCACGGCCCTTACCTCCCTCACGGCATCCTGACAACTCTGGCCTCTGCCAACCAGCAAGTTCTTTCTGTTTTCATATTCCTGGGGGGATGCCTGATTGGCCTGGTTAATTGTTTAATGGCAGGTCATAGGGCACTGAGGTGCCACATGGTACGCACCATGGCTTCTCGCTGTGAAAGGGGTGGTTCCATCAGCAGGGAGTCAGTGGCATCTCCACTAAGGACCTGAGTTTGACTGTAGGGCCAAGGTCTCCTGGTTCTAATAATGTGGATCATTTCTGTCTCACAGGTAAAGCATGGCCACTCCAAGCTGGTCTGGTGTGCTCTGGTTGGGAAAACTTTCTACTACTATCGGAGCCATGAGGACAAGGTAATTTATCCCACCTCCTGACAGCACTCACTCTCCTGCTCCCCCTAAAGCAGATTACTGTGGCTCCAGGCCCTGATGGAAGTCCCCAGCTTTACCCTATACCCCACCTACCCCCATGACAAGTACAAAAGCCAGTTGGCTGGTCCCTCCAGAGTGCGTGGCCAAGCGCGCGTGGCCAGCAAATTGTGCCCATGTGGTCCACGGTGCTTCCCTAGGCAGGCCTCATTCTGCTCCCGGCCCCGCTGGGGAGCTGCAGTCTCCACTGCCCACCTCCCCATGCTGCCATTCGTCCATACCCGCACTCGCCGGCCCTACAAGCCCAAGCATTCCGAGAGAAGAGACTCTCCCGTACCCCACTGGCTCTCCCATTCACGGAAGGCTCATGTCCACAGCGACCCCTGGGCCGTCTGCCTGTGCGGGATGCACACATAGCGGAAGTAGATCGATCCTGTGACTCAGACGAGGACTATGAGGCTGGAGGAACCTGCCGGCTGCTTTCCTCCCACTGCACCCTGGTGATCCACCCCCCAGAGCACAGCCCCACCTACCTCCTCATCGGCACAAAGCACGAAAAGGTAAGGAAGGGGGGCTGGGCCTCCATGGCCAAGCTTCTGATCTTCTTTCTCTCTTTCCCCTGAGCTTCCCAAAATTCAGGATGGTTCCCTCTTGGACAGTTTGGCAACTAATACTCTCTGAATGGGAATATTCCTTTATATTGAATTCATTCCCAATGACCAGCGTCTCTTCACTGGGGCCGTGAGATAAAACCGTAAACTTGGAAACTTGGGTTTATGTTCACGTGATCTTGAGTCTTTCCTCTTAGAGACTGTTGGCCTTTTCTTGTGCCAACCAAACTAGCTGAACCTACCATGGGCTTGGCCCCTTCAATGTACCCTCCTTGGAGCTCTTGCCTCCGCTCTTCCCGCTCATCCTCATCTGGTGACTTTCTACCCTCTTCCAGGATACGTGGCTTTACCACCTCACAGTGGCTGCAGGTGGCAGCAGTGCCAAGGTGGGCACTGCCTATGAGCAGCTCATTGGAAAACTGATGGACGGTGAGGGAGACCCAGGTAAGGCAAGGGCGGCATCACTGCTCGGGGCTGGGGGAAATGGCTGGGTGGCTGTTGGTCAAGAACCCAAAGAAAGCACTGTTGTACCATGAAGCTGGTTTTACAACATCTAGGCCACAGAAGGGACTTCCCATCCCAACTCTAGAGCCCCTCTGTCTCCGGCCAAGATACCGCGGTGACCACTGTGTGTCTTGGGGAATTTATCTGGGAAGCAGACTTTCCAGGGACTGTGTAAATGTTTTACTTTGTTCAACCTGCAGCTTTGCTGGCTGGGCAGAGGGTTGAGGAAAGAAGGTAGCTGGTTAATCTGTAGTTAGAGTTTGTTAATCAACAAATGAAACCTAAACGGGGATCAGGCTAACCTAAACCTGGGCTGTTTGGAGTCTTTATTTCGCTACTGATCCTCAGGGCCCTGAGGAACTAATGAGCGACACATCCCCCAACATCCCTTCACTACCGCTCCGAGGCTCATTTATCTCAGGCCGATTCAAACACTCTCCGCCCAGACCCGACACGCTAAGCGGCCTGCACACGTTCTCTTGCACTCAGACACCCACGGCCTTGCACACTCACCCCTGCTGCAGCTCCACGAGGAAGGCGGTGGCCGCCTGCCTGTACAGCCTTGCTGGGAGTGTGCTGACTGCAGTGCACACCTGCGTACCCCACTCTGCGCAGGATGAGCCCAGCACAACCCATGTGTTCCAGATAAACCATTATCTTCCCCACAAATTAAAGTTGGTGGTAGGTGGGAGGCGAGTATCCTCCTCGGTGGTAACTGCTGCTGCTCTGTGGTGCTGTGCTTTGGGCAGATTCCCCGCTCTGGAGGCACCCCATGCTGTGCTACAGCAAAGACGGGCTGTACACCTCCCTCACCACGCTGCCCTCCGAGGCCCTGCAGACGGAGGCCCTCAAGCTCTTCAAGGTAAAGAGGGAGCGTAGCTCAAGGCCCACCGCTGGCAGCACCCACCCCACATTGCCTGGGCTCTTCCAGAAGCAGCTCCAGCCCACCGTGGTGATACTCTGGTGGAGGGGACCCATGCAGTCAGGGGGATGGCCCACAGAGGGATCTGGAGGAGAAGGGACAGAAACTCCCACAGGGTCCCTGTTGCTTCCTTTGCGGCAAGAATGTAATCCTCTCCCTGGGAGGGAGAAAGCTCTGGAACTTCATGCACAAATCCTTGGGAAATGCCAATGGAAACTCTCCCTCAAGGAGCCCCCCTCCTGCAGTTAAGCAGGAAAGGCCAGGTTCATGTTGCCTCTGGACCTCAGAGATTCTGACCTATTTTAGAACACTCTTTGTGCCTGTCTGAATTTTCTGTTTTTTTTTAAAAAAATTAATTTATCTTATGTAATGGCAACATTAATAAAAGGAAAGATTCTATCCCTTTCAGTAAGCATCGATGCTCTCAAGCAGAATGGTCCCTCTTAGAAAGGGCTGTCTCTTGGTGAACTTGAGCATCCCTCAAGCCCTGGGGGAATGGCCCAGGCTGTTTGCCTCTCCGCTTAGAGTCAGAGACCCCATTCCACTGTCAGAGAGGACAGTGACCCAGGGGCTGTCGGTCCACCTGTGCTCATCGTCATTTCCCTCCCAGTCCTGCCAGCTCTTCATCAACGTGCCCGTGGAAGCCGCCTCAGTGGACTACCACGTGTCCCTGGCCCAGACAGCACTGCAGGTCTGCCTGGTTCACCCTGAGCTGCAGAGCGAGATCTACTGCCAGCTCATGAAGCAGACCAGCTGCCGCCCGCCTCAGAAGTACTCCCTCATGCAGGTGGGCCTCTCCAGGCGGAACGGCTGACAGGAGCCGATGGCAAGGGCTGCCCAGGTGGGAAGGGCGAGCAGGGGTGACTGGGCAGGCACCCGCTGAGCCTAGCCAGCGGGCGCCTAAGTGCTTGAAGCTGCCTCGGTGTGGCCGTGCTGTCGGTGTGCCATCAGACTGGGTGACTGCCACTCTGGGTCAGCCTGACCAACTGGGCGATTCCAGGACCCACAGCAGCTGGGGCTTTGGTTTGGGGAAAGAGTGCTGAAGGCTCTGCAGCTCAGGGCTGAGGGCAGGTGGCACTGCAAACCGAGCACTCATCCCATGTGCCTGTGTCCCCGACAGTGCTGGCAGCTCCTGGCTCTGTGTGCCCCACTTTTCCTGCCTCAGCATCACGTCCTCTGGTATGTCAAACAGCAGCTCCAACGCCATGCAGATCCCAGGTGAGTGAACCTGGCTGTTTCCTCTGTCACTCGAGCACTGCCAACTGCAGCAGCAGTAAGAGGGATGAGGGGAGACTAGGACAGACCAGATCGCTCCTACCCTGAGATGGCTCAGTGGTCAGGGAGACTTCACCCATCATTGTGCACACGAATAGGCACGTGGTGATCTGGGCATGCTTGGGCTTCTCTGCACACCAATCCATGTGTCCATGGATATATTGTGACAGCTCTCATGTGAAGCCACACTGTCCCCAAATTGTCCCCAAATGCTCATTCTCTGTTGCCATGTCCCCTGGCTTCTGGAGGAAAATATCCATGCCAGCAGCGTGCTGCATATAGGTCCTGAATGACAAATTAACACCCAGACCACTCTTCAGGGCTGTTCTCAGAACCTGCCCCAGCTATAGTTTGTCCTGACTAAGTCTAGGTAGGGACCCTGGGTGCCAAGGTGGCAGGATGAGCAGAGTCCCTAACAGCCCTGTCTTACTTCTCTTGCCTTTTAGAAATGAAACTGGCCAGTATGCCACCTACTGCCAGCGGGCAGTGGAGCGGACCCTGCAGACTGGGGAGCGGGAAGCCCGGCCGTCACGCATGGAAGTGGTGTCCATCTTGCTGCGCAACCCCTTCCACCACTCCTTGCCCTTCAGCATCCCCGTGCACTTTGCCAACGGGACTTACCAGGTGAGGAGGCCGGGCATGTTCCCTGCCCTGGGTCTTCCCCTGTCCCTGTCCCAGGGGAGAATACCTTTGGGCCAGGTGGATGCCAAGGCTTCCTGGGCTTGGTAGATTCTTTTTTTTTTTTTTTTTTTAATCATCTAGTCTAAAATGTCATTAGCAGATTCTTATCAGGCAAATTAGCAAAAGGGATGGGCCTAGGATTTGGGGGTAGGACTAGGTGGTTAGTGCGAGCATGTAGGGAGGAGCTTGAATCATGAAAGTGCTTCACTGGTGCCCCAGAAGTAGATCTGTTGGACCCACTGCATGGACAGCAAGGCTGAGACACTGACCAAGGAAGTGACATAAGAAAGGGCCCCCAAAATATTGTCAGTACAGGAGGGACCGAGCTCATGTCCAAATCCAGTTTCCAGTAGGCAGGCTCATATCCTTCATGCACCGGCCCTCTGCACGTGAACATGGAAGCTGACTTGCTCTGGCCTCTCGCATTCGTCCTCATTCCTTTCCACCTGCTATGCTCAGACCCCTCCGCTAGCCCCAGTGAGTGCCTCTCAGGAAGTTTGCTCTGGGACAGATCACCTCTCACCCTACAGGTGGTTGGTTTTGACGGCTCCTCCACAGTTGATGAGTTCCTCCAGCGGCTGAACCAGGAGACAGGCATGAGAAAGTCATCCCACTCTGGCTTTGCCCTCTTCACAGACGATCCTTCCGGCAGGGACCTGGAACACTGCCTGCAGGGGAGTGTCAAGGTGACAGCCTCCCCACTAAGCCAGCAGAGCCCCTCCTGAGTTCCCTCCCAGCTCAGGGATATTGGTGGTGGGGAAAGAGCCTGTCTAGCGGGTACCTGACTGTTCAGCAGCCTGTTTAGTGCTGAGCCCAAGGTGCTGCCTGGGTCAGCATTGCTGTGTCATCCTAAAATGTACCTGGGCAGGCAGAGAAAAGCTGAGCTGTTGTGTGCCCTTATCTCTGGAAACACGAGGTGCACACCCTGCCTCCCTCAAGTGGCTATGCAGCATCGAGGGGGAAAGCCTCTCAGCTCAGTGTGCGGACAGGGAGGCCCCACCAAGCTGCTGCCAGTTACAGCTGCTCTCTCATAGACAAACAGTGCTATGCCTAGACCCACTAGGTGCCATGTTGTACACGAGCACCTCACTTTCACCCTTCCTGCTGGGGCCCATGCCATGCTTATAGGTTCAGCCATATTTTAAGAGGTAGGTCCATATGGTACCCCTTCAAGTAAAGAACCTTGGGATTTCATACCAGTTACGGCTTGGGACTAGTACCATGGGGGGTGTTAAGTGTTTGTGGGAACCTGCAATAGCACTTGATGAGTCTCAGTATCTGGCTCTTGTCTGCTTTCTTTAAGGCAAAAGGACAAAGGCTTCTATAGTCTTTTAATGTTGCCTGGAAAAACTGTGCCATGTATCTTTGTAAATGTTTGGGCATCTGTAAGACTCTGTTAGACAACAGGCCTCTGGGTGTATTTGTTGAAGAGGAGAATGGCAGTCAATGGAATGGAAATGGAGCCAGTGATATGAGGCCATGGTTTTTGACTGGGGCCTGCCTAGCCTCTGGGGAAGCCCCTCCGCTGTGGAGGTGGTGGGGGCAGAGTTCCTGGCTTTGCGGCTCACCATGCCCACGGTTCCCCATCTGAGGGAGTCCTTGGGTCCTGCGAGCACCTCAGGTCCTGGGAGCAGAAGGCCCCGCAGGTCAGCCTCCCAGAGGGAGGACCTCACTCAGCTCTGCTGTGCTTTGCCCAGGTCCAGCCCTGGCTGGACCATGTTCCCCTCATGAGGGGCTTTTCTGACTTCCCTCTTTTTGCCTCTCAAGATCTGTGATGCCATCTCCAAGTGGGAACAAGCCCTGAAGGAGCTGCATGCTGGAAAGTCTGAGGGTGGGACACGCGTCGTGAAGCTGATGTACAAGAACAGGTCATGAGCACTACATGAGGGTGGGGCCAAACACAAGGGCTGCCACCAGGTGCCAGCTCATCAACTCAACTAGTGGCCTATCCAGACAGGCACAGGGGCCCACAGATGTAACCCTGCCTGGTGGTCACTAGCTGGGGCCCAGGCGGGCTCTGCTCTTGATCTTCTGTGAGACCCAGGGCAGCTCAGGCTGTTACCTTCCCTGTACCGTCTGTGCACACATGGGTGCATGCACACATGCCAAGAAAACAGACCATCATGGGATGGCTGCACATGTTACTTTATGAGAGTGGTTTTGTGTGATCACCATTTAAGGCTAAAGAATAAATAGCTCCTATACCAATTCCAGGAAATACAAAAGTAGACATCCTGGCTTTCTGTCAATTTGAATAAGAAAATCCCATCCCAGTATGTCTCTAGGCAAATAATTTCCATTAGTCCTTGGAATCTTAACTCATCCAGTCCCCTAATAAGCTATGATTCCAGGTACAAGATTCTGCTCACCAAATCCAGTAAGTCCAATGGTACATTTGGAATTAACTATGTCTTCCTATTGGCATGAGGTCTGAATGGCCCTGTATCTGCTCTGTGTCATACTTGGTTATATGTTTCTGGGGGCAGTACAAAATTGACTCATAAATAGTATAAAATGAGTAGTTTCTCTCTTTGGAAATCAAGATAACAGATCCAGGGCCGGGCGCGGTGGCTCACGCCTGTAATCCTAGCACTCTGGGAGGCCGAGGTGGGCGGATCATTCTGAGCTCAGGAGTTCGAGACCAGCCTGAGCAAGAGCGAGACCCCGTCTCTACCAAAAATAGAAAGAAATTAA